>CAAKHB010007477.1:0-21951 GCA_901007665.1 Aeoliscus strigatus | reverse complement strand
GTCCTGACAGAAAGAGAGAGGGGGAGAGACAAAGGAGGGGGGTTATATAACTGTATTGAAACATATCTGAAGTCACATGTTCGTAGTAAAGGAGTGCAGCCAAACACACACACACACACACACACACACACACACACACACAGGGGATGAGCAGACAGTCATGTGTGGGCTAAACATGTGACCTGGGGAGGCGGAGCTGGAGACACAAGTCCAGCCCTCCAGCTGTCCAACATACAGACACAGGTTATTACTGTAGAACAGCACCACAGTTAGAATAAAGGAAGGAAGTAAACACTACGGCCATTGTTAGTAGTGTTCATATTTAACATACTTCAATCCAGATATTTATATCTGATCGAAGGCACAAAGCATTCGGAGACTGAACACCGAATGTTTAAATCGACTGCTGTTAGAAGTAGTTGATGAGAACTGCTGACGTCATCAGAGGCCAAACAGGAAACATGTGGGAAGAGATAAGAGACCTTATATTTCCCTTATTGTTTAATATGAAAGAGAACAAACAAGAAAAGGGGTTCTATTGTAAAGAACATTCATCTTTTCAGAACTTGTTTTTCTACATACATACAGTGTATAATTAAAATTACAGTACCAGTATTATTTCCTCTTCCTCTTTCTAAGGTTTATACCCGATGATCCAGAGTCATAATGAGAGCAAAGGTCAAGAGGGAGTATCTGCGGTTTCGTACATCACACATCTTCTGAATTGGTCTGCAACAACACAACACCGATGTGCTGTTTAATTTAAGGCTGGAAAAAGATGCACGCTGGAAGGAAACGAGTTAGAGCGGAAGTCTTTTCTGAGATGGGGTCAAGTAGAACAAGAATCACTGCTAACAGTTGTAAAGCTTGTCAGCTTGTCTCCTGGCAGACGGTTCGGAGCAAAAAGAGAAAGTAAGAATGAGTCACATACAAGAACAGAGCGAATATGTCTGCTAAGAACCCCAGTTTTAAGTCCAGTCCTTGAGTAAATGTCGACTGAACAGGTAGTTGATCCAAACCTACTGCAGCAGCCTGACGGCGGTGACATGAGCGTTCACCGTCTGCCGACCTTAAGTTCAACGTGCTCGACGTAAACTACAACTCAGAGACGGTTGAACTGTCACCCAAGGACACAAAGAGCCTGGGTCTCTGTGCGATGTGCAGCCGGAGGGACTCTCCTCTGTCTGGACACAACTAGAATAGTGTTCTCACGTGGCCTCTGACACGCTGTACTAGTTTTCTTCCAGCGCTCTGGCACCGAGCCGCGCAGCCTCGGGAGACTTCACGTCTCGCTGTTGACATAATATTCCCCATCGTGGGTTTTTCATGTGTTTTGCGCTGTGCAGACATGATGGCGTTTGTAGATGGAGCTGAGATGACGTCACGTCATTACCGGCCAATGGCTGCGTCTAATAAAAAAAAAAACAACAACTGGTCGTTTGTTTTGATTTGAGGGTGTGTTAGTTCCAAAGCTGGGGTGATTAGTCCCAAAGGTGTAACAGGAGCCACAGGCAGAAGCGTTTCGGAACATCAGGACAAAAAAAAAAAAAAAAGAAGAAGCAATCGTTTACATCAGCTTTAGCAGAGGTCTGCACTCAGGATTACATAACAACTATATTTGATTTGCACAATTTGCACAATACACTTTCCAGAGAGTTGACTGTGAGGAACAGCTGCTGCTTTCACCAGAACTATATGTACATTCACCAGATATCACAGCACAGGTTATATTGTGTGTAAATGTGAGCTCCTCTCTGGTGATAAAGAGCACCAGCGTAAACAGTTGACAATGAAAGCTGTCTGAATTGGCCTCAAAAACCCGGATATCACACCCTGGTGCACTGTTACATTGTGACATTTCTACTTTATCGCTGTTCAAAAACTGTCTGACGTTGTTTGCTGTAGTAGGACGGTACATTAGCGCCCCTGAGTGGAAGATGTAGGTATTACAGCATGTAGGTGTTGAAATGTGGCTTTGGTCAAGCTTTTAATTTGTCCGCGTGTCTTTTACTCTTTTATTCTAAATGTTTTATTTCTGTGCTCCTGTAGGGCAAACACACACACACGCGCACACACACATTTTCTGTTTGATTAATCTTTATTGTCATCGTACATAGTGCAGGCACGTAGGCAACAAAATGTAGTTAAGCAGACAATAATAAAGTTGTGTACAAAAAAATAAATGAAAAGATCCAATGTAAACTGTGTAGCAGAGTAAGGAACTATGAATGTAATAGAAATATCAACTGTATGATGTTCCCATGATGGTATTTGGTGCTGTGCAGGAGCAGCTTCTGTGCACATTTACAGGACTTCCTCTGAAATCTCAAGCGTCTGTCTACTGTTCATCTCCTATATGCAAATGAACAAAGTCAAAGTCTGGAGAAGTACGAGCCTCCAGCTGTGCCCTGAAAGACAAAGACACAAATTAAGTGATTTACTTCACATAATGTGTCATTTCTGAGCAGTAGAGTTTGTTATTATTCACCACCAACAAACATTTGTTCACATGAAATGTTCCTTCAGCACTGATGTGCGCCGTGTGAGGAGAAGGATACCTGAGTGATGCGGTCCACTCTTTGGTGCTGCAGTGACGGACTCTGTGGAAACAATCGTCCTATTGGTCGACAGTCACCACGCACGTCGTGTTGTTTTACACAGCGGATAATCATTCCACTCTCACCTGACGTCTTTACCAGCTCAATTCTGTGGTCAGAGAAGTGGTGACGTTTGCTCACAGAACAAACGTGCACGCCCAGATCCTCCATCTGGACCGTCAGGATGGTGAGGGCGATGCTGCCGGCGTCGTCCGTGACGGTGTAGCCGCTGGAGCAGTTGGTGAAATCCTTGTGTCGGATGTAGTGACACAGCAGCGCATTGTGAGGACTCCTCCACTGCACCGACAGCTGGGACACCGGTGTCTGATCCTCATGGTCATTCGTGCACGGCAGGGTGACCCGCTGACCCGTCCGGCAGAGCACTCTCACGACGTCGCCTGCAGACGCAATTGACGGCGTTGAATGTTCCTGATTATCTACTGATGAAGTACGTTCACGACTGTCAGTTGCCGATGTCACGGTGGTCATGGTGATGAACTCTAGATTCTGATTTTGGCAGATGAGCATGTTAAGGAACTAGTGGAGAGGCCCCGGTGTACACACCTTCAGCTCCGCCAATGGCCTCAGCTGATAACAGGTGCTGTCTAATACCAGATTCACATGAGCCTTTGTGGGCCTGTGTGTGGCTTGATGACAAAGATCAGAGGGGGGTCTGCAGACCAATGCTGGAGGATGTGTCTGCTCGGTTTCATCTTAAACACAGTCATTCGCCCGTGGGGGGTTTAAAATGTCAACGTTCCAATTCAAAGTGCACCAAAAGTGCAGAGTACAGAAGAACAAAACGAGGCCGATAGCGATTAAATGTGAATACAAATAAATTAAAGACGTAAAACATGAGTAAAATACCATTCATAAAACAAAAACAGAATAAGCGTAAGCTATGGAGATGAGTTTTAAGAAGATTTCCTTGAACAGCAGCTGATTGTTGTGTCCCTAAACTCACCTCCTCCAGCAAAGTGTGACAGAAGTAAACCAAAGTAGAGTGCAGCCGTCCCCGTCGTTCGTTCTCCCCACATTTGGTGACGGATGAAGTCAAAACATTTCAGAACTTCATGAATATAATACTGGAGCAAAAAGTCCAACATGTGCCTCCTGTCACTTTTGGTTTGGCAGTAATATCCGTTTACAAGCTTCACCGTGACGGTAAATGCGCCGACTCAGCGGTTAACAGGCATCGCATTCACCCAAACCGACCATCATTGTGTTAGTCAGTCTGGAAACAGCTGTTTCTACTTCGACCATGATATCAGGCCGACGGGATCCATGGAAAAGACACTTTGGAAGCTGCTGACTAAACATGTGAACAACAGAACACACATACTAGTCTCTGCACAGTTACAAACGGTACATTTAGAATGTAAGCACACAGAAAGTACCTTTAGAGCCAGTGCTGATGTCGGAAGAGACGGACGTCGACGTAGATACAGAATATTTAGGTGTCATAGACGGCCTGCGAATGAAGGTACAAGTACTAAGCGGGTCAGATACGACCTACATAGGTTCACGCTGCTTCAGAGCGCCATCTCTCTCTTCTTATCAAACGAGGTTCAAATTTAAAGAAATGCAAAAAAAAAAAAAAACCCCAAAAAACAAGTCTCTCCTAACTACAATCTACAACAGGAACGTTCTAATCCTGAGGAGGAGGGATGATCACTGAAACATCAGACAAGACAATCTAGTTCTCCACACAACATCAGTTTAATGTGAAGCCAGAACCTGTCACATGTTTAAAACACAAACACAGAAACAGCTTATTCCAGCTGAATGTACATTTCTGACCAGAGAATATTCTACGTCCACCGTGCACAGAGGTGATGTTTGTAGCGACCTTCTGAGGTATATTTACATGTTCACACGTGTTCATGTGAACGTACAGGTGCACCATGAGAAACACTGAGGGCTCATCTCCCACTTGGATCTTTCACTCTGGACCACAGTTGTAAGATTAAATTCATGATTCCTGACTTCTCTCTAGGACATTGGGTGAAATGTGAGCAGCGCTCGTACAAACATCTGACAAGCTGCTCGTGTTCAGGCGGTTCTCTGAGGTACAAGTGAAGTGAACACAGAACCACTAAACTGTCTTTACAAGTTCACTAGTGTACTCCAAAAATGAACTATAATACAAATAAATAATGTAAATAAACTCACCACAAAGTGGACTTCTTTTACGTTTATTTCTAGATTTCATTAGAACTTTTCTACTCATTAGGTTCAATTGTTGCTGAGAGATTTTGCTGGTTGAATACATATATATGTATATATATATTAAATGGTCTTAACCAATTGCACACGTTACAATTAATTGCTGTAAAATCTCTTGTTCCTTTTTAATATATTTTCCATTCTTTCATGGACGCTAAACGTTAAACAATGAGCATCATTAGTCACAGAGCAGTTTTTAAATTGCCGTCTCTCCGTCTCTTTTCTTTTTCAAGCACCTCCACACTGGTTGAAACAGGAGGAGCAGTTCCTTCAAACATCTTCACAGCTTGGACGGTCTCTCTGAGCCGTAAATCTTCTCTGCAGTGACGCTCTCGGGATGTGGGCAGCGTTCACCCTCAGCTGCCTGGACACAGGTCGGTCCTGGACTAAAGTGACGTCAGTGTCAACGTCAGTGTCAGCGTCACCTCTTTCACTCACTTCGCCCTTCAGAGTTTGACTTGTGGAGGTTCTGAACACTGCCCAAAGGAAAACAGTGGCGGTCACCGGTTACTTCCTGTGCGCGTCTGTTGTGCTAAAGCAGCAGCACCCCGACTCCCCTGCTGCTGCTGCTGCTTTCTAGTGCAAAATGATTTCACAAAAACCAACAAGACATATAAAGTATGACTGCACAAATACATGTTTTACAGTGTTCTCTTCCCTCTGCTTGTGGCTTTTGCAGCGGCAGCTCTTACTGGATGCCTCGGAATAAGCACATCGCAAACACCATGGCGAAGAGCTGGAGAAAGAGGGACAGAGTTTAATGTACGATGGTAATAACTGTAAAATACGACAACAAAGTAAAGTCAAATAAAATAAAAACTCCATATACATTCAAACTATATGGTAAAAGTGCATCTGTATAAAGTAATAAACAAAGTTAATGTGCAACAAAAAGTTCCCTCAGATTTATCCTAGAGTGACAGAGGATGTTGTTTATCCTCAATCAAACATTAATTAATCGATTCGGTTGAGAGAAATGTTTGAAGTGCAACGCTCCAGCAGTTCTGTCGGTCCGAGAGCGCGAACACGTACTTCGATTGTCAGCACCGCGATGGCCAGCGCTCCCGCCGTGTAGATGTACATCTCAAAGTAATCCATCATCGCTGAGTAACAGCCCTGAAGAAGACAGAGGTAAGGTGAAGTGCAACTCGCTTAATAACCTCTGAACTGTGACAGACCACACTCATCCATCCATCCATCATCACCAGCAGACAGGAATCTGGACAAAAGGCCAACATGCTGAGGAGTACTACATTAAAACTGTTTTCATGCAGTTAAGCCACTTTCAAATTAAATGTTGATATATATAGGTTTTGTATGTTTTTTTTTTTTTTTTTTTTAAATATTTTTTAACATTAACTAACTCAACGTCAACGGTAAAATGCTGTGTGCACATCCTGCATCAGTGACACTTTAAGTTCTGTGCAGTGGTTTGAAGTACATTTCTCTAATGAACATGAAAGAACATGAATGCACGTCCAATGACCTTGTTGTTTCGAAAGGCCAAGCTGCCGGTGACGCACTGTTCCGTAGTGACGTGCTCCATGTATCCATGGTAACCCTTCCTCTGGCAGCAGGCCTCGGGAACCGTCTTATTTGGGTTGAGGAGCCTGAAGATGCTCTCCTTGAAGTCCTCCTGACCACTAACGCCACAGCAATCAAACTACGGGAAGAAACAGGAGGACAGGAAGCAGCAAATTATAAGTCACAGCAGAAGTTTCCTACACTGGGTGAAGGATACGGTGAAAGAAAAGAAAGCTAAACATATAAGGAGCAATGCTTTACTGTGGTCATGATGGCGTTCCACGTGGAGGTGAAGACATCCGTGTTGTTTTGACCTTGATAGTAGCGTTTCAGCTCCCGGGTGAAATATTCTCTGGTTAACTGCACACAGACACACAAACACGTGTCGGAACGACAGATCAAAGCTGATGAAAATATGACGAGTTACACAATATATGGTACCATACGATATGATACAATACGATACGGTAATGTACAATATGATACGAAACAGATATGTACGATACGATACAAATGGTGCAAACAGAAATGAGATCTTCCTGCGCTGCGACGATGAGCATCACTCACTTTGAGCGCAGAGGAACTCTTGAGTTTGTTCAACTCAGCAACTATCTGTGGAGAAGAACCATGAGACACAGTACTCACGTGCTCCCTGAAGAGGAAAGCGAGGATGGCAGCTGCCAGCTCAGCCAGGAAGATGAAGAGGATGAGCATGAAGAACTGAGAGACAAAACAGAGATTCATCATGGGCACAGTACAACTGACAGAGAGAGGAAGTCACTGTCACTGCTAATGATGGTTTTCTTCTGGATAAAGCTCCAGAACTATTGAAGATACAACAAATATGATACCAATTGCTGCCTTACAGTGCCTGAAAAATGAAAAATAATATTTACAATTCTGGCTCATAGTATTTTTTTTTCTGGATCATAGTATTTTTTTAATTTTTCTTTCGATATATTGGAGAACCTCTAGTGAATGTATCCTGTATCCTGAATTCTCCTGTAAGGGGAATCCTTAAGATAAAGAATCCTGTATCCAAATGGTTCCAGAACGCCACCAAAATTCTTGAAAAATTCATTAAAATCTGTTCATAACTTTATGTTAACGTTATTTTGGTAACGGACAAACCATACAGACAGACAAACACCAGCAAAAACACAATCTCCTTGGAGGAGGTAATAAAATAACTCATATTCCCTATTTACCTGGTCGCACATTTGCATCTGTATTATATGTAAATACTGTATTCATACCACAGTCAGGAGGATTATCTGATTATCTGTTGTAAATAATGTTTATCATATTTAGCCCATTCTAACTCTAGTTTTAGATCTTGTATGTTCACACCTCTTGCCACCTCCCTTCTGTTGCCTGTGCTGTTGTTCTCTCAGGGTTGCTAAAGTTCACCTGACTGTAAGGAGAGTGATCAGTGTTGATCCTCTAGATGGCACTCTCGTATCGCCACAATGTTCAGACATGGACGTGATGGAGGACACATGCGACGGTCCAAACACTACTTTTTACCTACATTTACTTAAATTACTACACTGCAAAGAAGTTTCACGTATTCTAATGGTGACACACTTTGAAAGGACCCCCCTCCCCCGACAGATTTGTCACATTCAGTCATGGGTACAGCTGAAGAGCATTTTACATTTTCAACAGATGATCCAGTCTGATGGACATCGTCACGTCGACACACACACGGCTTTTGTTCACAAACTCATTGACTCCTGTATGAGTGAGCGGTGAGCAGTGAGACAACCCATCCACCAGGCATCAAGAAAACGGAGGTCAGTGTCAGTGCCACCATGTCCAGACTAATGGATGAACTCACTCTGTGTACAAATATTACAAACATCTCTGTTAGAAACTGACAGCGTCATTTCACACGTGTGTGTTCTGTTATGACACGATGGATAATGATGATCCAAAAAAAAAAAAGAATCATAGAAACTGAATTTACTGCTAATCTCACATGTGAACACATATGTGTATATATCATACAACATTCACTTTTCCCTCAACTAAGACACATACACTAAACACCTGCAGAATTCACAGCATGAATCTTTCTCACGTCTTCTTTAAGGCCGCTGACAAACTCCTACTCACAAAAAGCAGCAGACATTTGTTCTCGCGGATCGCTCCGCAGCAGCCCAGGAAGCCCAGCAGGAACAGCATGCTTCCCATGGCCAGGATGACGTAGACCCCAGTGAACAGCAGAGGGTTGGCCGCCACGATCTCCCTGAAGCCCATCGGGTCCACCAGCACCCAGACACCCACACCCAGCAGGAAGGAGCCACCCAGCTGGGAGAGAGAGGGTTAAACAGACAGCTATTCTATTATCACTAGACTGTGAAGACTCCGATTCAGCTGCATGAAGAACACATCACATGGATATTTTACTAGTCAAACTCCCCTATCTCTGTGTGGAATCAACATGATTTGTTTCTTAGATGTTACTTATTTATTATGAGAGTGTTTTGCTGTTCCGGGCTGATGTGACGACGCTGTTTTGCACGTTTTTGTGATTTTATTTAACAACAATTCACAGCTGACCCTTGGGGAAATAAACTGAACTTAACTTATTCAAAAAAAAAAAAAAAAGAGATGAAATCCAAGTCATCAACGTCAATCTTTAATCCCGATCTGGAGCGGCAGAAGAACAGAAAAGATCGCAAACTCACAAAGATGAAGAAGTTGAATGTGAACATCAGGTACTTCATACAACTGAGGCAGTCGCCTTCCATGGCCGAGCCTCTTGCTGAGAAATCCCCCTGCCCCTGTGTACACACACACACACACACACACAAACAAACACACACAGAAAACGGACCTCTTGAAAATCAGCAAACATTTTCCTGACAAACGTGTGTGGACAGACAAAAGCAGAAAAAGGCCTTCCACTGCTGCAGTGGAATGATCATCCACCGGAGGACACAATACATGGATCATTTCCTGTCCAACAGTTTTATGAGGAAAGTAAGGTGAATTCAAATATTGCTCTCAGCAGCTTGTGTCGTGAATGTGATACAAAAAGTGTTCTGGGGTTAAATTGTGAAGTCGTTGAAGCAGGAAGCTGCAGTCACAATGTCACAATTAACCTTCTCATCTGCGTCTGCTATGAACGTTCCCAGCAGCGGGACAGAGGAACGCAAACAGACAGCACCACTTTCTGACGGTTGTGTGGTTGTAACAGTGACAGCGTGTCCCTGTGGGCTCGTGTGACACATGGAGGGACGCTGGCTGCTGGTGAGACAGACATGTCGATGTGAGCGGGGCCATCGGCGGGGGTGTGAAGAGGACCAACTGTGCACTTATGGTCCCTGATGGTGTTTACCGGTCGGAGTGAACCAACAACCACCTGTCACTGAGGGAATGAGAACGTTTGAGAACGTTTGAGACGGGCACATTTCATCCTGACAGGGAAAGAGTTCAGTCTTTTCAAAAAACATGAACGTGAAATAAAAAGATCCGACCAAGAACAACAAGCTGGCTTTCAAGATTACACCAGTGCAAGGTGTTGTCTGAAAGGTTTTTTTTTTTGTTTGCCTCAACATTAATCAAACCTTATGGAAAATGTAACACAAAGTGCTTACAATAAGAGATAAAACAAAAAGAAAAAAAAACAGACAAACTACAGAAGATCAAGTGAACAATAAATGAGGGTTGCTAAAATGAGAAAAAAAACAAATAGAAAAATTAAAGACAGACAGTCTTACTACTTTGTTTATCTCCCAAAGAGAAATTCACTAATATAAAACATTCAAAGAGAAAGAGCCTAGAAAACATCAAAACAGAATTTGTAAAAGTCAGGTAGATTATTAAAGGGACGATGGGAAATGTAAAACAGATTAAAATAACTAAAATGTAGATAAAGAAAACTACAAAGGTCTTCACAGTGTCTGGATGCAGTTCCATGCGATTACTTCAATCACATCAGTCACTTGTTTCTTTTCAGAGGAAACTCTGAGGAACTCCCACACAAAGAAAAGGAACCTTCCAGTGATTCAACCAGGAACCGACCTCTGAGCCCTTTTCACACCATACGTTCAATTACTGGTAGACGCTGGTAACTTGCTCTCTCTTTGTCTGACTGCGATGACCCAGCTGTGTAAATGTGCATCCACTGTTCATTTGACCGCTCTGTGGGCACCAGCTATTACTCTGATAAAGCCAACTGATGGACCCTCTGCTCTCACTGCAATTACACGTGTTCCTGCCGGTGCACTTTGGGTAATTGCTGCCAAGTTCAGTGAGGCGAGGGTGAATAAAATGAGGAAATGGCGTGAAGTGGTGAGATTTTATCAACACATGTGCACTCAGCATTAGTAGAACTTTCAAAATCAGACAGCAGTTGTTTAAAAAAAAAAGAACAAGACAAACAGTGTTTACACGGTGGAGCGGTGATTAGCACTGTCGCCTCACAGCACCAGCTCCCTGCTTTCCCTTTCCCTGATTCCAGGCTTTTTGTGTCGAGTCAGCGGGTCCTTCCACCTCCAGAAGGTCCTAAGGTTGATGGGTCACTCTAAATCGCCCGTAGGTGTGAATGTGAGTGTGTGTCGACAATATCTGCTCTAGCCAGCTCAACGATCGGGATGTCCAACGAGTCACAGACTGTCTTCACAGAGGACGCTGCTCAGACGCAGCCACACGGTTGTCGTCTCAGTGTGTGCAGACTATGGGGATACTCATCCGATCCGACGCACCATGACGGACCACATGAAAAGGGATATAGATAGAAACGTCTCAATCTGAAACAGGATTCTCAGTTTCAGGTAATTACACACTGTTGATGCCCTGAAAGCTGGACCTTTGACCACAAATCCCTCAGAATGAGTGCTTCACCAATGTAGCACTGGAAAGGAAACAAGGAGCAAATAATTATAGGTGATATGAGCTTATTTTTATAAGGGAATGCATGGATTCATTTGAAAGACTACGAGACTAGGTCAGATGTAGAAAAACAATAATAACAATAACTACAGCCTCACACATACATAGCAATGAGTAAGTTCACTCAGAAACTACGACTGAAAGACACTACAACGCTAATAGCACTCATGAGCTGTTGCAAGCATTTAGCTCGCAGCTTCTCACTCACCGACAAACGTCTGGGAGCAGCGGGTCGGATAAAATGTCCCTAATTTATGTAAATTCTGTGAGCGGCCTAATGACAGTCTGAAGCGTGTGTGTGTGTATTTGTACTCGTCAACGGTCGTTTGCGAGGACAGACGCTGTCTCGTACCACCATGTCTTCTCTCGCAGAACGACGGTTCGCATCAATAATTGACGCTTTGAAACTTCACTTCTCGGAACCCGAGCCTTCACAAAGGTGACGAGCTGGAAGTGATTCGCTGGGCTGCTCCTTGAAATATCGAAATATCCACGTCGCAGTGACACACGCTGCACAGCTACTGCAGCTGCACGAATACTCATGACAACCGCCGGCCCCACAATGTTTACGAATGCACAGTCCAACCCAGGTGTGAAACAACATCCCTGTGAGAAGTCCTTGATTTTTTTTACACAATTCTTCACCAGTGAAAAGATGCTTCGGCCTAATACGTCCAAACACAGGGACAGAGACATCTGATGGAAGTGAAGCGTATACACAAGTGGTTGTTTTTTTTTTTTTTTCATGACACAAACAAAAATGGAGACCCTGATTGTCTTCATCCATCAGTGCTGCGCAGCAAAGAATTAGACTGTCAAATCAGGTGTGTGTGTGTGTGTGTGTGTGTGGCAGGGGGCCTTATATCATGATTTCAATGATATACGAGTCTCATTCACGAGCTCCAGCAGTTTGCCCGTGTGCCCAGCAAAGCAAAGCGTGGATGAATATGTTAATGCTCGATGTGGACTCTGAGATAAGCCAGATGATTTTCTCTCGTCTCTTTTGGAGCAACTGCATAGAGGTGAAATGGGGGAGAAAAATCCTGAACAAAGCGCACCTCAGGGGATCCTTTCAAAAAAACAGTCAGCGCGTCTCATAACCGTACGTAGCAGAGGGAGTGGAGAAAACGCTTTGTGTTCTTCCACACACTTTGATCACAGCCCTGAGTTGCATACCAAGTAACAGCAGGTGGGTGAGGAATGCATAAAGATGGGACCGTCCCTGAGCGTGGAGACACTGAAAGCCTCCTCAGAGCATCCATGCTGACCGACCTTCCTGGTTTGAATGCTAAGTAGATGTGGAGACTTCCAGAAGAAATGAAGCTGTCGTGAGCTCTGCAGCGATTTGGTTTAATTAGGCAAATCAACCGCAACGGGAGTCCCTATTAGCTGAAAAATACTTGAAACACTTAGGAGATTTTATACCGCTGCTCGGGGCGTGTGTCACAAAAACAGGGAAAAACATTCAGTATGTGTTGTGGTTATTTCCGACAGCGGTCTCACCTAAGCACTTATTTTGAGTTTATTGTTCATATAAGTTCATATTTTATATGACAGTGGTCATTTTTTTACCCTAAACAAATACAGCCAGGAAGTCGCACAAAATGTCGCAAGGTTTGGACAAGTTTACTAATCTAATGTCATCAGCTAGTTGTGGAGCAGAACGTCAAATCTCTGCTGCAGAACTACAAATCTCAACTTTCTGACTGGAGAAAAGGTCATTGTTGGTAATTTCATCACCAGGGAATGTAGAAATATACAAGTACTATAATATAGTTCAAATATGATTTGATATGATTCAGTTAAAGTGTAAGTGAATGCTGTGACCTCAGTGAGGGACTGTTTCAGTGTGGAAACACAAATGATGTTGTTTTTATTCAAATCTTTTATAACAGAGGGAACTTGACATTCCAAGTCAGATAATTCTTATTTCTTCAAGGCTGAATTGAAGTGAAAGTGATGTAATCATGTGTGATGAAACAAGAGTGAGTTGTAGCCCAAAGTAGAGTTCAAACTCTAGAGGAATTCATTATTTAACAGAGACAGAAAATACTCCAGCGCTGGCAACTGCCATGTTTCAGTCACCGCGGCGACCTCTGCCTTTCCAGTCTGTTAGTTCAGAGTCCTTATGCACGTTGACACGAGGAGGGGAGAGACAAGGTCTCCTGCTCCGAAAGGAAACATCCTGTGGAGGTCAAACTCAGGACAATCTCCGAAGACAGATGAGGGGTGTCTGCCTCAAACTGGAGGAGATGAGTTTACCACTACAGGTCGCTGGGACAAACACCACGTGGAGGCCAACTGGTCCTGTCCTACTGTGTGTTCTGTTCTACAGGAAGAAGTCCTAGTATGGAGAAACGCTGGTGAGTCAGAGAGGGCAAAAAGCTCTACGTCGGTGACATTATCATCAAATCTTATTGGTTGTGTTGTTTTTGTCTTTGGTGTCTGTGCAGAATCCACATAACTTCATTACGCTCCTGCAGAAATCTCACCTGCTCTGAGGTGGATTTTATTTCTGTCAGTAAGTGGGTGGGTCCTCATGAGTCCAGCCTGCCTGACCACGAAGAGGAACGTGAACGTAGGAGAACGCTCTTCTCAACAGGTTTCTACTGGGGAGTTAATTACATAACGCTGTGAAGTAACACAATGTTGTTTATTTTCAGTTTTGTTGACTGGGGGCTTCTGTTTTTCAACTTCAGACCTACAGTATATTGTGATTTTTATCTGATTACGGTGCTATACAAATGAACTTGACTAGTTTTGATGGCCAAGCTGGTTTAGTGGTTGTGTACTTCTTTTAGTTTCTGGCAGACTGGACTCTCGCCTCAGAGGCCACCCAGCAGAGGCAGTGACACACACACACACACTTTTAGCTTCTCTGTGCTGACAAACTCGTTTCCTTCTCACAGACTGCAAGAGTGCTTGTGTAAGCTGAGAAACCCAGCACGCCAGCGTGATGGCAGTAACATGCATGATGTCTGAGTTGGTCCACATGTCGACCCAATCAGTGCGTTTCAACAATCATCAGCGTTATATCAACAGAAGACAGACAGAGGCTCCCCGACAGAGTTTGCAGGAGCCCAGAGACATGGAAGAGAATTCCAGAAAATCGAAAGAGTCCAGCAGCTGTAATACAGAAAGTACCATACCATCTGTACCTGTTAAATGATTCCTGGGTTGAACTGCGGACAGGAGAGTGACGCCCTTTGACCTTCTGCCGCTTTGCATCAGCTGCAGAGAAACAAAAGAATCATATGAGGGGTCAGAATACATCAACAGACACGCTATGGATATCATAATCACCAAGTGAATGTGTGCTTTTGCATCATCTTCACTGTAATATGACAGCTCGATTATTCGACTGTTTCATTTAAAAAAAATGTAGTTATTTATTCATTCATAATCAATTGTATTATGAAGTCACACCCTGTGACACAGACTGAGCTATTGTTCGTCCCATGTGACCCCTGTGACCTGGTCTAAACTGCTGGGTGGAAGAGAAGTTGTGGGAATCAGGTCCAGAGAAGGTTCCTCACAGGCTGCAGCTGCATTTATCACAGGAACAACTCAGGCGTATTGACCGAAAAAAAGTTCTTCTCAGCTCCCCTAACTGAGGTGTGAATGTGTGTGTCATCATGTGACCCAGGTCTCGAAGGCCTTGCAGATAAAATCCCTTGCTGTTTCTATAGTAACCAACACCAAAAAAAAGGAAATAAAAGTCCCCCGCTTATGCAATCTTCTACTGTACGATAATTTAAATAGATTAGGCTAAAAGATGAATCACTTCAGGAACAATGAGAGTGATTCATGTGTCAGGTCTTTGTGCTTTATGCTAATGTGTTTTCTGCTGTGGAACTATTTTTCATCGAGCAGTAAACAGGCATGAGCTGGAATAAGAGTCGTGACAGAAAAGACAAGTGTTGAAAACAGGAGAGATGAAGGAGTGGACTCATCCATCACCCAGAGGGTACTACACCAGCAACCCACCACAGCAATTCAGCCTTCAAATCCACATACTCTGAATATTTAATGTGACCGCTGTCGGCCGCTTTGCCACCACCAAGTGTTCCACGTTCTTGGACCATGATGACGGAGTGATGTCGTTACATTGTGTTGAAAGCGTTTATCTGAAGCCCGTACACAGGTTTGTAGAATCGACTCATACAAAGACATTTTGGTGTTTTGTAACACATGTAATACACGTTCTCCTTCCCACCAATGAACATTTCCTCATGTTTGTCATATACTGTCTTTCTGAACAAAGGCGGTGGGTGGAATGATCCAGAGACGTGCAGGTGCAGTTTTTCTGTTTATGTCTATCCAGCAGTCATTCCTCATTCATTCACATATGTTCCTCTTTTCCCCTCCACAACACAGCAACAACACAGCTTTAGATTGGCCATACTACACTACATTTACCATCAGCCCATCCAGTAATTGTCATTGCCTATTGCCTATTCCATAATGACAAAGAATCCTTCAGAAGACTCCTGGACCCAGATGGTTCCAGAACACTACCAACATGTCATCAGCTGTTTCTTGTCCCATTATCAGCATTTTCTGAACATTTCATTAAAATCAGTTCACAAACGTTTTGACATATTTTACGAACAGACAAACAAACAAACCAACACCAGTAAAAACATGACCTCCTTGGCAGAGGTAATAAATACAGCGGTTCTGTGTGTACAAGTCAATGAAATGGACATAAGTGCTATAACTACCCAGTCAACAACCCACCTCATGCTGAACGTTTAGAACTACCATTTTACCCAGTAAGTTACTGTGACCTTCACCAGCATTTCTTTCTACTCAAAGTTTTCCCAAGTGCTGCCAGAGCCGGAGCCCTCAGAGCCCGAGTCCTCGATTGACTGAGCTGAGCCGTGAGCCGCTGACGCACCGACCCAACCTGGAAGGATGAAGGCAAAAACACTGAGCGCTGAAGTAGACACGTTATCCTCCAGAGACCTAATTACATTCAAATCCCGAGGTGGATGCAGTGAAAATGTGGCGTCCACCTCCTTCTGCACATCGCTGAGCGGAGCACAGTTTGTGCTGTAACTCATCATCCTGACATTTACTCATGTTTATATTTGCTTGTTAGTGAAGCGACACGAGCACACGAGGTGCGACTGTGAGCAGCTCTTCACATCCTTACATCGCCATGTTCCACGCAGATGATGTCAGGACCACACAGCCGGCCTGTGTAAGACAAATGTCACCGCATTACAAACCGGGCCCATCTGGTCCGGGTTTAGGAGAACAAACCTGAGTCACGTGCCAATGAGTGTGTGTTTATGAGTGGCTCCGTGCCCGATGTGCTCTGATTTAAACTGCATGGTTTGTTCTGCATTACAGAAACACAGCCTCAATTATCAACGCGTTCCTCTGAGGTGGACTAGAGGACTCAGTTTAGTGCACTACAAGCTTCCAAGCGACAAAAAAACCCCCAAATACACAACTTCTGTAAATGGAAAGATTTTATAATGGAAAACAACATATGTAATGGAAGCTAGAATGTTATGAAACCTATCTGACACGTAGTTGAACCTTTACTCCCGTGGGTTTGTTTGTGTGCTAATCATCTGCTTCAGGAGATGACCATACGTCTTATGACCATCCACGCAGCCTGTGTTCAAACTTGTGACTGTACATGAAACCACGAGACTCGTGACCACATCAATCAATCAACCAATCCAACAGTGGCTGTTCAAAGCCCTACGTACCACGTCATGACCGGCCCCTGACCTAAGTTACAACAATACAGCTCCTTCTTCTTTGTTCATCTCACACCTCCCTTCTCCGTGGGTCAAAGTGTGCCCGACACGATGTGGGGCGTTCACTCCTGCAGACAGCTTGCTCTCTGTATGACCTGTGCTGCTTCGATAGATTACAAATAGATCATTCTGTCAGACGATTGTTTACTTCGATAATCTGCTAGTTTAACACTGGTACATAATTATGTTACATTTATTGGATAAATTATGTCACTTTCACTGATTTTTATTCTTTATTACTCCATTGATGAATATCCGTAAGACTCATCTCATTTCCATTCATTTTCTTCAATGCAATTTCCATATTTTGCTGCATTTGTAGCCGACATTGAAATGATGTTGACCAGACAAACGTCACATAGGTTCCCTTCCATTTGTCCGTTTCTGTTCATACTGTTGTACGTACGCGCTTGGGTTGGAAAATGACGGCGGCAGATGTGGAGTGAGGACTTTGAATTTCACATACACATATGAAAACATTTCACTTGCCCCCTCAGCCCCAGAGTCCATACTGATGTGTCTGTGTTTGGACAGAAACCTGCGTGGTGAGTCTGAATCTACAGTAAATCAAGAGTTCTTAGGCAGGGCCACCCAGAAAGGACCAGAAAGGTGCCCTGCTGTGGCAAGTAGAGCTGAGCTCAGGTCAAGAGGTCACTCAGTGGACAGCAGACCCAGCCATCTGCTTTTTTTTTTTTTTTTTATTCAGTTTGGTTGAATTTAATCTTGTTAACACCAGAGGCCTTTGAAAGAACTTGCAAGGCTTCAGATTTATGTGAAGCAGAGTGTGTTGGAAGGGACGGGGATTTAATTTAATCAGAATCACAATGACGATTCTGCCCTCGTCCTTTTTAGTCAGACTGAGACACAGTCGACACACTTCATGAAGTTCTGTGACCATTTCTAACATGCTACATGTTACATGAAGGCCACGGCTGCTTTGAAAAGCTTCAATTGTAGATTCCTTTTGTGTTTTTGACCAAACTGGAAGGAGAAACACCGAAGCAGCCTGTTGTTTGTGTGTTCTGCTGACAACACCAGATGTGCTACAGTAGGTCTCTACGTGCTCAAATTCCATCCAGTCCCTCCGAGACGTTGTCCTGGCAAGACGAGACATAAAGGGAACTGCCAGGCTTCAAGGATTGCACCCCGCAGACATTCCTTTTGTCAGGCTGCAGCGACCACGCTGCGATCCACAAATAGACTGGACGTGAGGGGAAGGGACAGATGGACCTGTGGTTCCACTTGGCCACAGGGACTGTCGCCATTCCCCCACAGACTGGACCTGAACCTTCAGGGTAAGCAGGAGGACAGCAGCACAGATGGAGGGTGGGGGGAGAAAGGGGTGAGACCCAACAAAATGTGGTCAGGAGGCAGAGGGATGGACACCTGACCCTCAGACATGATGGACTAGTGATGCTGAGAGGAACGCATATGGAAACCACATACATCCAAATATTACTCACATCTGCTGGTAAATTGGACTCTGTTGTGAACAGCCTCCAGCAGGTGGGACGTGTCCATGTTTAAATGTATACACGGAGAGAGAAGTGACAACATTGTGCATCCGTAGATGACTCACTGTGTAAAAGAAGCTGACTGCTGTTGAGTTTTATGTCCGTTTGAACAAAAGAAGTACAATTCAAACTTCACAAATTATTTCCGACAAAGTTAAGGTGACTTCAAATGTTTTCAGGAGCTGCTGCAGCAAACCTGCGGAGGTCTCATGTATATTTGATCATTTCTAACCCATTAATGGGTTTGACATTCGTCAAAGAGCCAACCTGAACCGTGGATTCGACGAAGACAATAAAAAAACAAGAAAACACTAAAAAAAAAAAAAAAAAATGTTGTGTAAAACATTTAGTCAGAACTCGACTTTGAATTCAAACTAGAACTAGCGTGGAACCGTGAAGCTTTTATCAGTGTTGAAATGTCACAAAACGCTTCACTTACCGGCACAAAGTGTTTCTTTAGCCGAATGAGTCCCGGTTCGGTGACAGCGGGTCAATGAATCCCCCGAACTCCCCCAGAACACATTCACTCCGCCGGTGGTTCGGTCTCTGTACTAGAACTCTTCTGACGCTCTCACGCGTTCACCTTCATTCTCCCGTTAGTGTGTCGTCAAAACACACATGCACAACTTCCGCCTCTGGCCTCCAAAGTAAGAGCACAACCGGAAAAGGAATTTCCCCACCACGATAAGTGTTTGGATCAGGGCTGTCAAACTTTGGCTCCGCTCAATTTGATCCCCGGTGGGTTGAACCGATAAATCAATCAATCAATCAATCAATCAATCAGTCAATTGCAGCAGTGAACAGCTGTAAAACAGCATAATAACAACAGCATATAGTTTTCCATTTGTTTTAGTGTGAATACATAGGACATAAATGTTTTTTTTTATAAAAACATCCTTTTACAATATTAGAAAATACAAAAATGCCGTATAATTGCAATATTATTTAAAATAAAACATTGCATTTGAAATTATTTCAAATATGACATCCCTGCTCCAAAAGGGCATGAAAAACAAATAAGGAAAGAACAAAATGGTTGTCGTATATCAGGTGAGCACTTTATCTAATCTAATCTAATTATACTATCAAGTGCAGAGATGATAGCAGTTCCTGTTTATACCAGTCAGCAACTCCCGCTGGCAAGTTAAGACCAACTTTTTTCTTTCTATCTACCTCATGTATCTACCTCAAATATTTGCAGGTGTCATTTTGATGGAAAAATAAATGTAATTATGTTTGTACTGTTGGGTGTACGTTTCCTAGTTGTGTTGTAGAGGACGTGACACACTTCCCCCGTTCGACCTCTGTGTTTACAGTGTTGCTGGGTTCACTGTAATTGACTGATGAAGCTGATGGACCAGTGCCGCCATGATGCCTCTGGGCAATGTGACCTTTTCCTACGTGATCATTCAGTGTTTTCATGTGAAATACATGGATACCAGTTGATTTCACAATCATTTAAAAAGACAAGGTGTTTTTCAAATCCAGATGGTTCCAGGAACACAACCAATCTGTCCCATTATCAGCATTTCCTGGAAAATGTCATTAAAATGTGTTTATAACATTTTGATATTTTATTATGATTTATTTTGCTAACAGACAAACAAACAAACAAACAAACAGATAGATAAAGGCTATCAAAAACAGGTGGAGGTAATTAGTCACAAAGCCTTCAGCCCATGTTGGTCTGGGTGTGTGATGATGCTGACCCCCACACACACACAAATCGCTCAGAGACAACAGAGAGGAATCGTCATCCCTCTCATCTCTGAAGAACATCTCAAAGACGCCGATGATACTGATGATTACTGATGATAAATACGTTTCACACACACGTTCAACACTTACTGGAATGTAGAAACGCGGTAAATGTGGTTAAATGAAGTCTTGTCAAACAGATTTTAACACTCAAATGACTTTTGTCCTCAAATCACCACTGAAGCAGCACTGGCCTCCAGGGTAGGAGCTTCAGATCACCTGTTTGCCCCGAAATTTATATTCCAACTGCGTCTGGTCCTCTGACGATAAACAGAACATGTTTGGAGCGACAGCGAGCGGTGAGTTGTGATTTAAGTCTGTGCGTGCTCTGTCTCTGTCCATTACCTCCAGCGTGTTCTGTTGTCCCGTGTGATGGGCACAGCGATCCCCGCTGACACTGCTTGATGTATAAACCCTGTCAAGTTCTCCGGTGAAGGACTTGGGGAAGGAAAGGTCACCCGCTGGGGCTCGGCACAACAGGGGGTAGATTTGTGACTGACTGAAAAGGAGCCAGAAACATCTGTTCTGTTTAATGGCGTTTGAACTCTGTTACGGGTAAACGTGAAGGACCTGCCTCATGGTGGCGACAGCACTTGTTAAGACTGTGGCACGAACAAGGGTTCGAAATAACTGTATCACTTCACTACATATTCAGTATTTGACTCCAAAATTTCCAACTTTCTGTGAAATCTTCATTTAATTTCATTGATTCTTTCATCATGTCGTGGTTGTGCTGGAGCCGATCCCAGATGTCAAGGGGCGAATGGCAGGCAGGGTTCACCCTGGACAGGTCGCCAGCTCATCACAGGGCCATATGAAGGACAGACAACCACTCACACAGTCACACCTATCGGCAATTTGCAGTGACCGATTAGCCTCAGCATGATTTTAGAAGAGGGAGGAAGCTGGAGAACCTGGAGAGAACCCACATGGAAACTCTACACAGAAACATCCCAGGCCAGAACGAACCAGGGACCTTCTTCCTATGAGGCGATAGTGAACCACTGTTTCACTGTGTCGCCCCATTTAATTTCAAAATATATTTCAGAGCTGTGCCCTTTTTACATGTATTGCTACTAGGACAAATATCAACGAGTCTTCAGTTATCTGAGTTCATTAAAGCCGATGTTACAGGTTTTCTCTTCAGGTTTCTAACGTCTCAAATTCCTCACCAGTGACCCCCCACAGACTTCATACAACTTATGACTTCCTGTCTGTGCATTGACCGCTCCGCATTGCGAAGTGAAATCTCATTAGGACCAACATGGCTGCTAATGACCTCACCGGTCTGGACTGTGAAGTGCGTGTGTGAGCCGACCCTTCACACACACACAATGTGTCTTGACTGTTTCCTGTCAGTTCAGCTTCCTGCCTGAGTTAAAAGACGCCTGACGTGATCACACGCACACACAGACACGCACACAACTAACTTTATTTGGTGATTTCCTGCGAAACACAAATGTCCAGTTAGAGGAAAGTAACATGTCTGGAGTCAGTCACCTTGTTGAATGTGATGTCAGGTATTTTCTATTCACCAGCCTGACGGACAATTTACAGCGATCAATTAACCTCAGCATGCATTTGGAGGTGGGAGGAAGCCGGGGTACCTGGAGAGAACCCACGCAGACACAGGGAGATGCAAACTCCACACAA
>CAAKHB010007476.1:165654-204013 GCA_901007665.1 Aeoliscus strigatus | reverse complement strand
GCCAGAGGAAGGCAGGAAGGAAAAGACGTCAATTCACACATTTAGTAATGAACCAAAGAGCTACAGACGACAAGACGGAATACAAATTAAATATCAATATGATTAGTTGCTTCAGATGCACGGTTGAGATGTTAAGATGTTCTTTAAGATGTTCCCTGTAAGAACGGATCATCAGTTACAAAAGCAGCAAATTAGAAAAAAAAATCATTACAATCCATGTAGGAACAAAAAGCTTTTAAATATATCAAATAAAGAATCTATAAAACCAGTTCATTGTGCCAGAATAGCTTCAACCAACATGAGACTTAGCCATCATTGCATCAGGAGGATTACTTCAGTCACTTGTCACCACAGTGTGGGAGATTAAATAACCCCGTCGTCCCACACAGGTGATTGTAGTTTCCTGATTACACCTCTGCTCAGGAGGAGGCAGCACCAACGGAATCTGTTCGGCTACAAAACTAACAGCACATCTGATTGCTGTGGCGTGTTCTTTTCTTTACCTTCTACTACAATGCCATCCAGCGGCTCAAGGTAGAGGGAACTGAAGAACGCTTCAGGATGTAGAGCTCCTGCTGCACCGATACAACTGACTGCCAGGGCCTTCACACTCACTCGCACTTCCTTGTCAGGGATCAGACCTGGTGAGTGAGAGAGCGACACTTCAGTCACAAAACACTCATCTGCCCAAATCTGAGGTCCATTCCAGAAAGAAGGTTGAGTGAAAACCCTGAATCTGTTGAGGAAACCTGCAGTTTTCACTTTAATTTCTATCCGTGCATGCGAAAATTAATCTCACGTTGGAATTCAGTTTGCAACTGATTAACCCTTTAACACCACGGTACTGCTGCAGATATGGTCATGCTAACATGCTTTCAAATACTGTAATTACACGATTATTTGTGCTATCTGAAAACGCTCAAATGGTTAAAGCTAAAAGTTGAGAATCTTGCAGTTACGGTACTCCAAAGTATTGTAGAGCGAATGTATCGGCAGTGATACCATCCGCGTTAAAGGGTTAACAAACTCAGGCTTTTACTAAACCTGAATTCTGAACCAGCTCAGATGGTTAGAATGCACTTTGTTGGTATGGTTGCATACAGAAGAGTGTGCTCAAGACCATGGTGACTTGAAGGGTTTTGCTCAAACTCACCGTTCTTCTCTCCTGTCAACAGGAAGGAAGCAGCCAGGAGGCGCACACAGTGCACCAGTGGCTCCACCCCCTGGTCTGTATAGTGTCCAATTGGACCCTTGATCCTTGACGGCTGAGGAAGCAGACAAGAGTTTGACAATGAATACGTGTCTTGTTTGTTTTTCCAGGCCCCTCATGAACACCGGGGTCCTCGTTACCTTGATGTCAGGCTCAGGTTCAGCAGGTTCATCCTTTGGTATGAAGCGATCCACACTGCTGTCTGAACCCTGACGTTTATGACCTTGCCCATCAAATAGATGAGGTTTGCTCAGAGCTGCACAGACAGAACATACATCATTCATGCAACAATTACTGACAACAAACCAGTATGTGTGTGTTTTCTAACGTGAGTACGCAGACCTACCCAGTGCTGACTGTAGTAACGGTTCAGACACTTCTTCTTGGGATGGAGGTGCTGTTCCTTCATCGTCTTCATCCTGCAGTGTTCCAATCTGCATCCCAGAGTACTGGCTCTCACTGCCATCCAGCACCTTATGCACACACAGACACACACACACATTATGAATCATCTCCACATGTGCACAAACCTTTTCAGTTTACCCTTTAAAACTTACGATTGGTGTCCATGATTATGCAACTACTTGTAGTACCGTTATCAGAAAACCAGTTACTGAAAGCTAAAGGCTCATTTACACCGTAAGCGTCTGTGCCACGGCTCTGCTGGTGATCGTGCCCATTCAAAACGGTCAGGGTGTTCACACCAGCTCTGGAACAACTGTCGCAGCCGCCCCACTAAACTGAAGTTTTTCTATTTTGGCACATAGGCACAGCTGAGAGGTGTCAATGTCCACAGAGCAGATCTCTCAGACTGGAGTAGCTCTGGTACTCACTACCACCCGAACTGAGATACGAGTATGGACTCACTCTCCCTCTTAAATCCCTTTTGTTTCAGATTGCTTTCTCATTATGATTCTAATTGAGCAACCTCGATTGCCAGAAATCTGCCTTTAAATAAAATGTATTTTTAAGTTATACACAATAGAGAAGCCGGTTGATTTTCAAAATAAAATACCACGACTATCAATACATTAATCTTACGTCACCATTCGTGTAGCAGAGTCGCAGGTACGTCGGAGGTCAGACAACGTGAGTCATGGACGAGAAAGTTTATCCTAGAAGTCGAGATACTTCTAGGATCATATCTAATAACTCAACGTTAAGTCGTAATTAACATTTAGAGGCTTGTTTACCCATGGTTGAATCGGAAAGATTATCAAGGAGGAATGTGCAGTGGTGAAATCAATCGGTTCCTGAAAGTTGACAACAGCCATGTGGCTATCATTAAGGTAATCCCATTAGCTCTATTGCTGGAAGCCAGAAAGTTATTACCGTAATGACAGCAACTTGGAGTTGAAATGCAACTTATCAACTCTCAGGAACCAATGACCGTGCATAATTACGGTACTACAAAGTATGCATACGTGAAAGAATCAGCAGTGATACCAACGGTGTTAAAGGGTTAAACACAATTCTATCTTAACAAGGATCCACATGCGAAGGGCAACAGTTTTAATCCCACTCTTTGTTTGGAGTTCCAGGGATGTAGAGACCATAAACAAACAAATGTTAACTCCAGGGAATCATGCACATCTCTACCAATCTACAAATAATCAACTGCGGACAGGGTGAAAAGGGTTGAGCTTGTGTTTTCCACAATCCACCAGACAAAGACAAAGCTTTTGACCCAAAATATAATTTCACAGCTTTCAGGAAGCCCAGACCAGTTTTTGACAAAGCGGAATGAAATGACTTTTGTGTTATGTTTGCCTGTGTCCTTCCGACATGCAATCGCCGACATTTTACAAGATATTTTGCAAACAACTAACTGAACAATCTATTTAGGCCATGTCCACACAGAAAGAGTTGTAAAAATTTGGGTTTTCCATACACACAGAATCGTCTCCAGAAATGTGTGCGTCCACAACAATCAAGTGAATTAACTGCAGTACATATGCAAGACCTCTGAGTGGTGCTGTAACACTATCACAGAAATGCACCATCACAGTGAAGAAGACATGGAGCATGTGTACAAAACTTACTTACAAAACAAACATGCAGAAGAAGATGGCGGAGCATCTGGGACCCGGTTACAACAACGACCGTATTCAGGCTCCGAAATACCAGTTCGTGCGGACAAAAGGTCCATGATTAAAAAAAAGTTTGTGGATTCAACTGAGCTCATCTCTGTGTGGACCTGGCCTAAATGTGCTACAGTACTGGTTTGGTTTAGCTGGAGCAAAAGCCTGTCAGCACCTTATGGAATATTAAGAGGGGAAAACATTTTCCGGAAAACAAAGAAATAGGTGGACAACATGCATCTACTTTGAACGTCCCACTTCAGGCTGAACACAATGGGACATTGGGGTTGCTTGCTGTTTAAAAGCTCAAGCAGCTCATTGTTGGAGGAAACCCTGGTCAATGAACCGAGGAGAAGTACTGACAAATACAACAAAAAGGGGAAACGTCATTCAGGAAGATTGTAATCGAAGGAAAGGCAGAAAGAAAGTACAACGTGGACAGACAAGGAAGCCCCTCCTGCTCTGGTAAAATATCTGACCTTGTCACGAGTGCTAGAGGAGGAGGTGGCGTAATAGGAAGAAGAAGAAGAAGAGAGCGAGAAAGAAGAGGAGGAGGAGGACGTCGTGGAAACAGAAGTGCTGCTGTCTGTCAGATCAGGACCCTCGGTGGACGTTGGTGAGGGTGGGGGCGGCTCAATCACCTGCGGCAATGGAGTGTGTGACTGCCACAAAATCAGGATGAAGAAAAGAGGAGGGGCATCGAGGTGGGATTGTTAGAAGGACAAACCTCTGTGAAATGTCTCCATAGATGAACAAATAAACCCGGTCTTCCTCCCAACCCAAGGACCTGTGACCCCAGGGGCCCCATTCATAGATATGTTTGAACAAATTAACAAATTTAACAATGTCCTCAGTTTATACGTACACACACGCAAAATGCAGATACACACCTTTTAAATAAAGGTATGTCACATTTGCATAAAACATAACCTGTGTCGTGTTCTTGGCTGACGTGAGGCTCTCTCTCTCAAAGCTTCAACAAATTCCATTTTACAACGGTCGTCCACAGATTCAGTCAGATCTGCCTTTCTTGTCATCCTGTTTTATTTTTTTCTGATCGGCTGATCACATTTTTAACTTGATGCTTCAACGTTGCTGTAAAACCATTTCTCCCTTGTTAGATTTATTACAATCAGAGTCGCTCAAATAATACACTCCATTCAGCATTTCTTTTCTTACTTCTACCACTGACACAATTATTCCAGTTTAGGCTGGGGTGAAATACTTATTTCCTTATCTTTTGGGTCCAATAAACCAGACTAACTGAAGGTCTCCCAGTATCTCTGTTCAGGACAACGCTCGCTTGAGATAAGCCAAACCGATGCCCTTATACAAAGGAAAAACGGGTGTGTCAATCCGCAGGACACATGTGCTGATGTCCGATTTCTGAACAATAAGTACCCAGTATGCACGTGTCATGAATCAGGTGGGGGGTATTCTGTGGGGCATACAAACATTTCTGCACAAATGTACATACGCAGAATCAACACATGGATTTGTGCCTTAGCATTGCGAATGAGGCCAATTGTCCCAGGGGAGAATCTCGTTATCGTATCCTTCCAACAGAAATGCGGTCATTTTGATCGACAGCTCATACTGACGTGCAAGCCAACTTCCTCTCTGTGTGAGGTGACTGTCAATTACTCCACCAGTCCATGACAACAGCTGTATGCTGGAGCTTTGTGCAGTGAGCTGTCGGTTTCTAAAGCTCTAATGAACACATATCGGTGCTGCTGATTGATGCTGATCATGGCAGAGAAAACTGACGGCTGGTAATTAGGCAGCATTTTCATACAAGGAACTAGGTCAGTAGAGACATGGAGGTCCTGACTGTCCTTTTTGGATTTCACAAAATTGTGTTACTGTGATGTTTAACCCTCTAAGAGTATCGCCAGCGATACATTGGCACTAGTGCACTTTAGAGTACAGTTATTTCAAACAATGAGGAAGAATACTACCACCAGCTCCTGAAAGCTGAGAGGTTGCACTTTGTAGCCAGGTTGCTGTCATTACTTCTCAGCTTCCAGGGACTGTTGGGTTCCCCCGGTGATATCTTGGGAGTTAAAGGGCTAATTGAAATTTGACTGTGAATATTATGATGCAGATACAATGCTACTCACCAGCTCTGCTACATCCGAGGGGGTGACAGCTGAGTCTGGGCCCTCGGTGGTGGTTTGAGAGGAGTCACTGTGTGGGAGTGAGCGATCGTTAGGGCCAACTAGGGTCCCAACGTCCCCTAAGGGCCCTCCCTCTGGGGTGACATTTTCTGGTGTGGTGTAGTCAGCAGTCTCTGGGGTAATGTTGGCCCCACCACTTGAGCTCCGACTCAGCATCTCCTCTTCATTGTCATTGGGCGACTCAGGAGTATCTGAGGCAGATGTCCCACCTCCACCGCCGCCCTGCTCGGAGGAGGCACTCAGGTCCACAGAGTCTCCAGGTTGCAGAGTGTGCTGGGAAGAGCGTGGCTGCTCGGTGATGATGTTCACCTGGGCTGCAGAGGAGCCGTCGGCAACTGACGCTGTGAGAAAGAATTCAAGCCTCAGTCTGGTTTTCATGGATATAAACATAAACGCAAGACTGAATGTCTGGTGTTCATTGTGCACACAGGAGAATGCAAGTCACCTGTGAAGACCCCAGTGGTGACCTCGGTCCTTTCAGGGTCGTCCTCCAAGCCATCCTCCTCCCCTGACAGAACTTTACCTGGAAACAATCAGTGTCAGTTCACAGGGCACAACACTGGAAAAAGGCTCCAATCAGCTTGGGAGCATTTTATAACTGTGAAACTAACTTCCCTTTATTGCTAATTTACCACTCGTCTCAGAGTTTGCTTCTGTTGCAAGCAGTATAGACATGCACACATGCCAAATATGTCCCTTATTTATTATTATGAGTATAATGTCTCCTGACAACCAACAAACATTAACTAGTTAGAACGAATGTTTGCATTTCTCACAGGTGATATATGCTCAATATACAACATGGAAAGAACTGATTTATTTCACTTTAATGTCAATAAAATCCAATGTTTAAAAAAAAAAAACTGCAGATATTTTTAGTTGTTATATACACATATACACACACACACACACACACACACACCTGTGCATCAGGCTAGATCCACTTCATGGTTTACATTTAATGTAGAGTTGTGTCCATTCAAGCACCTTTACAGCTCTTTTCTCTCAGATTTTACACATAAACACACCATATATGTCAGGTACACTGAACATGTGTGAGGTCGAGTAAGCACAGGCAATGGAGTTTCTGCAAACGTGAACGGCATAGACAACTTGGCTCATGTTCACATAAGCAGTTACAGCATGAAACAAAGTTTAGCACTGAGCTGCTAGCAGAAACAATAAACTCAGCAATGGCTTTAGTTAATGTGTTATTCATGGAAGGATTGATGACTAATGATCAACGTGGATGTAGTCTGGTTTGCTCCATCTGTTCCTCTCAGGCCGTGGCCGACATATCAGTAAAAAGGTTGAGGCAAGCAGGAGTTAAACACTAGTCACCTCTCGGTTTCCTGAGAAGGAGTGGACTGCAGGAAGACCCTCCCCCCACTGCAAACGGCAGGAAGCAGGAAATAGAAACAGGGAGTGAGAAGGAGAAAGGGCAGCAGAAGCTCAGAAGCAGGAACTCACAAGAAAGCCAGTTGTTACAGACAAACGTGAAAAAGAGGGAGCAAGCAAAAGAAGGTAAAAAAAAAAACACATCAGTGAAGAGACAAGAGAGCCCAAAGAGTGCAGACCTCTGCCAAGGTGATGGTGATGAGAGCAGAACATCCTGGGCAGAGGCAACGACTACATAATGGCTCTGATTGAGCAGAGCAGAGACGATCGTTTTTTCTTTTAATGCTACAATTTAGCAATAAAACAAACAACATCCCAGTAGATCGCAGATCACAGATCAGATTCCTGAGACCAACAGACATCTCTGGTAAAACTTAACTAAAAATCAGATAAGTAGTTTTTGCATGAAGCTGTGAAAAGGGAGATGAAAGTATAAGCTCCTTGGTAGAGATAAGTGCAGAGAGGCATCACACCAATCCTAATCCATGTGGGTTGATGATTGATTAATGGAGTAGAGTTCATGTTCAATTCAAACATGCAGACATCCACAATGCCACTGATGCACTTACCAATGAGCTCCAGGATGCTGCCAGAGCGTGCACGACTCTCAATGTCCTGCCGGAATACCATGGCGTGTGCAATGCTGCCCGGGGAGATGAGAATGTGCAGAAGTTCTGGTGGGGGAGTCCTTAAAAGCTGCTGCAGGAGCTCCAGAGCTGCCGTCACCACGTTGTGATCCCAGTGTTGTGTGTAGTGCAGAGTCAGCTCGTACACCTTCAGACGTACACAAAGCTTCAGTCATCCTCTGAGCTCAGCTTTCAAGCCCTGTGAGTGCCCAGTCATGTTTTCACCTGCTGCAACTGCTCGGGTGTGGGCTGTACGTCAGCCTCCTTCCTCATGACTCCAAAGCTTCCTTTGAGGCTGCTGCTGTTCACCTGCTGCTGCAACAGAGGCATCAGATAGCGAAGGGTTAACAGCACCCCAAGGATGAGATGACTAGGGTGCTCCTCATCCACTGGGACCAGCAGACCTGCAGGAAGGACAAACAGGACAAATTCAACCCCCACACACACCCACACTGCCTCTACAAATGAGAATAAGAATAAAAACAGACAAATGTTAAGTGACATCTTTTAAACCACTTCTTAAAACACATTTTATAGACATCATGTATTTCAGGCTTTTCACTTGACTAATTATTGTTACTCATTTTAATTGTTACATCACTTCTTAAAATACACTTTTTAATAAGGTCTTCCTAGCTTTTTCTGAAATCATGTTTTATAAGTTTTATCTTGCTCATAATAATCTTACTTGTCAGTTATCTGCTTGGGTTTTTCTACATTATTATTATTATTATTACTACTATCAAAAGGAACTCTGTGGCAGAGGTACTGTAGTGTATTTATCTTAAACTAAGTATGATTCAACAGTTCGGTCTGACCAAGTGATGTGACTGGCACATGGGAATTTTAAGAGTATAAATAGCAGAGGAGCCAGACACTCTGAAATGAGGAACATGGAACATCCAGACCTAAGTGTAGGTGAAGTTGTGCTGTGCATAGAAACAAAGGCTTTAAGTCTCCAAGAACCAAGCTCAGGTTGTGCGTTTCATTTCCCACTGTGGTGTATGACATGAAAGGATTAACCCCAAAGCTCCCACCTCGGCCCTGCAGCAGAAATAAGTCTCCCAACTGTAACAACAGCGATCATTGTCCTGACAGAAACTGTTTGCTGAAGTTGCTACTCCATGTGTATTGAGATGGACACCAGAGCTTAGCATGAGCGGCACTGCTTCAAGAGAAAATGAATTTCTCAGCTGGATGATAACCATATATTACAACAAGTCAGACAGACCACACTGACTTTTCAATAAATCAACATGTAGCTTATGCAGGAATATGTATGAGTCAGTGACATTTGGTCGCAGATCACAGTGGAGGTCTGTGGCCTTGTGCTAACACCATATCACCTCCATGCTGATTTCCAGTGCACCAGCCCAACCTTCAGTGTCGTACTGCGCAATTCTACTTGGCTTGTTTTGGTTTTTCTTGTGTGTCCCTAACTGGTCAGAAATGTTGTGTGCAAACACAATGACAATAAAGAATTCTTGTATCTTGTATCTTGAAAGTAAAATGTCCGTGTGCAACATGAGTTTGTACGTTTCCTACCCAGCAGCACATTAAGAAGCCAGGTGTAGAAGTAGCTAGCACGTCTGGAGTGTTGGCACACGCTGACGGTGGAGCTGGCAGCTGTCCGTCTGATGGTGGAGGAGCTGGACTTCAGGTTGGCCACAAAGGCTTTCAACAGCACCTTAGATTGGACAACATGTTTGAGAAATTTGACCAGATTATGTGAAGCACCTAAGACAAAATATTGTTCCATGAAAACGTCAAGGAGTGCTTCAAAGGTTACCTTGATCTCACTGTCATTGGCGAAGTGTCCCAAGGCCGCCATGATCTTAGGCATCGCTGCAGCCAGCGTCTCCTGGACAGACTCCTCCTGACGCTTGGTGATCCTGGTGAGGCAGGGCAACAAGTTGACCAGGTAGGGCCTGCAACAAGGAGAGAGAAGGATCATGTGACAGTAATGTTAGTATCATTACTACACCTGAACAGGGAGGAATGTAAGGTATGAAATGGCCAAGAATAATAATGGCTTGATTGTGTCCCACCTGAATGAAATGACTCTACACTTCAGACTGCATAAACAACCCCTACTAGAGAAATTATTTACATTAGCATCATTTATCTGTATTTAATATAAGCATTCCCAGCAACACACACAAGGAGGCTTCCTCATCCACGTCCAGTGGATGTTACACCACACAGCTCTGCTGGCCCTTGATTCATTTGTTAAATGGACCACTGTGAAACATTTATGGAATGTTGCTTACAGCAAGACACAAAGCTAACATGACTTGAATGTGACTGTCATGCAAATTCTGCCAAAGCTTTAATTAATTGGGAAGCATACCTGCATTTCTGGGGTCGGATAAGGTGAGCAAGCTCAGCGAACCTCCAGAGTGCCGCCCTCAGGCTCCGAGAGGCACCGTTCTACAGAGACACACAGGCAACAATGTCACAAGGTCATCATGTATTAACACACTGGTGGCTTTGTGGTTTCTATTTGGTGCACATTTCTGTTTTTACTCTCTGACATACAGCCTAATAATCCATCATTAAGTTCCCATTGCAAACACTGACCTGAACAACACACACCTGCTTCACACATGACAATTTAAGTGAATAAACTTAAACTTAAAGTCCATCAAGGGACATCCTGATCAGATCACGTGATGTTCAACTGATCTGAATCGTCTTTTATTTTGAAAGTGTTCTGATGTCACTTGCTTGTCGTGGTTGATCAGTTCCATGGCATGTTACTCATTACCTTCTTAATTTCCTTGTACAGCTCCAGTTGCAATCGAGGCAAGTTGGAGTCCATCAGCGCCTGGAGATAAATTCAAATTAAAATCAACAACCTCTGCAGCACAGTATCACGACTCTGCTGTACACTCTTGGAGTTTAATGAGACAAGATGAATTTCTGAATGTCCAACACTGCAGAAAGGAGTATACTGAAAAAAACAACAACAGACTGGGACAAAACACCTTACGAAGGGTTCAACAAAAATTACATTTAGCATTAGAAATCAGACTTTGTATGTGTTTAACTTTACATTTTAGTGATGAAAAAAAAACATGTAGAAGAAACCCTGGCTGATTTCCATGGTGCCACTCACTTTGATGATTTTGTTCAGGCACTCATCTGCTACCATCCGGACGTCTGATTCGCTGTCATCACTGCAGAGCAGAAACATTTCCATGGCAATTCCCAGCAGTTTCTGAAACTCTGGGGATGTTCTGTAAAAACAGTTGTTTAACAGTGATTCACAAACCAACCAACCAAAACCAAAACAGTGAAACTGGCTGTGTCGTCCACGTCACTCCAAATGAAATACTTGAGCAATTCAGTACCTCAGAGACTGAGCCACGATGTTTTCACATATCGTCAGGCAGTGTGTCACCCTGTCCTTCTTCGTGGCTGCCTGCTCCTTTTTCCTGTGAAAGAGGGAGGACAAAAGAGCATGATGACCAGTGTGCAATTACATGATGGACAGCAGCGTAAAGAGGCAACTGAAGACCTAGCCGGACAGTACAATCAACCCCCCTGTTAATAGAAATACAATGTTGTTGTTTTAAATAAAGAGCAGAAGTTCTTTTCAAGCCAGAATTCCCCTAACAGATTGTCGTTTTCAACTCATCAATAGCCAATTCAACGTATACATTGTGCACATCTTATCATTATGTGGACTAGAAAGTGGTACTTCTTTGCAATGACAGAGATGTGTCTTAAAACATTACATCGGGGGAATTGTTTTTAATACTGAATGAATAAATCATTGAATGATCTTAGAAAGCTCAAGACAGCTTAAGTTTAAGGTGACTGATCTGATATTTGTTCCTTCAGCTCACTTTAACGCAGTCAGCCAATAGCTATTTAAATAAATTCATTCCATTCTCATTGACAGCTTGCTTACAGTCTTAAATAACTCGTCCATGTCATAGGAACTAGCCCCAGGGATCGATGCGATGGGGGCGATGGAGAAGAAATAAATGAAGTTAATTTATCTGAGCAGGAAGCTCACTCATCATATGAATGCATCTGTCTGTCCCTCCGGCACTGCAGTAACAATTCGTCGAACTTTATACAGTGGAATTGGTTTGTCCGACCGTTCCCAGACCGGCTGGTTACCGGACAGCAAACGTCAGAATGGGTCCCGTTAGCAGCGGGGGGCGCTGCTAACGATGAATGGACTGTAATGGATTAATCTGAGCCCGGAGTCTGCCAGTGATCATCACATATCACCCAGGGAACATGTCTAGCTAGCACGATTATACCGCAGTAATCAAATATATACATGTATATATATTTCTATCATATACCAATTACAACAGTTTGCAGCTTTATTGAAACTAGCATTAAGCTAAAGCGCGGCGTTTCCCCCACATAGTGTTAGCTGCCGTGCTAGCTAGGTGCCTAGCGAGCTCATCTTAGCTTGCCGTTCCACAAAAACCCACTTACTGCTTCTGGGCAAGCTCCTCGGCGGTCGGTGGTCCCTGTTGCTGCTGGAATGACTTCAAAGACTCAAAGGCCTTCATCAGTTTTTCCATGGTGGCCATTTTAGTAGCCAGCAGGCAGAAAGTCTGCCTGACTGGCTAATATTTATAACGTGAGCTAGCTGCCGTTAGCTAGCTACCGTCGGGGCAGGTTAACCCACTGAGACAGCGAGAGCCGTGACACTGCTCCCGCCTCCCTGCCTTCGTCCGTGCAAAGCAGTTCTTATCTCTTCACAGTATCATCCAATAATGACGACAATGTCGGATGATAAGCCATTTTTGTTGCAGAGTGACGTTCCTGTGGAAAACACACAAGGAAGTGGCAAATGTGACAGCCTGAGCGCAATGGGGGGGGAGCGGTTCACCAGCGACCAATCACACGTCACTATTATGTTGATTGACAGGACAATCACCCAGTAAACCTGCTGTTTTCCCTTTTCTTGTTATTGTTGTTGTCACAGGCTCTATGGAAGCCCGTTTCCGCCAGTGTTCTGCAAAAAGATTTTGCTTGTGCACTATATTCACTCAATACCTGATTGTTATCCAATCGTATTGTAATCCGACGTATTAATTATTATTATTTATGATGATGATGATGATGATGATTATTATTATTATTATCCTATCACTTTTTTCAGTTTGCAACTAGTAACTGACTCATAACTCGAAACTGAAATAGGACATTTCATGCAATTATTGGGATAGCGATGCGAGAACGCCGTCACATTAATGCCATAACAGCTTCAGAGAAAACTGCGAAAAAACAAATCGACACTGTGGCCGAATGTTTCACTTTACCCCCATAACTATATATCTATGTGTTCTGGGAATGATCATAATGCCCATAGTAGGTGGTTTGACGTGTGGCCCGTGGACTGCACCGGATTCAGGTGCAAACTTTCCAAATAGTTCAACGGAGGAATTTGCACTTATCACTAAGTATCGCATATCTTTTTATTGAAACTCCCATTATTATGAATTATGAATTCTTATGTGATTATTCATGACTTAAGCATGTCATTATCTTTACATGTATCTTTTTATCTCACAATGAAAAATGTTTCTGAATACTGATTTAAATTATTTCTCAAATGTGCAAGAGTCGGTTGTGTAAACCAGTGACTGTGAATGTTATCAAATCACTCCATCACAAATAAACTTTCATCTAGCACAAATATAGAAGGGTGTATAATTACACAGTATCAGTACATGTCTATAATTAAACGATTAAAGCCTGAATGTAAATGTATTCTCATTTCACTAAAAGGTGCATATTGAAAATATATGAAATAACACATTTAAATAATGCAGTAAATTGATAGAAATAAGTCAGGACACATGGTTTTTTTTTTTATACAAATGGCAGTGTATTATTTCATAATTACAAATGTCAGATATGGTACAACAACCAGTGATACAACTTGTACAAGAATTAACAATGACTGCAGTGGTTGAACAACATGACTGTACAGGTAAAAAAAAAAGAAAAAAAAAGAAACAAAACTGAAAATGTCCCAGACCCTGTTTGAATACCAACAAAACGTTTGTCATTCTCCCGTTCATACATCATCTCTAAAACCAGGGAATCTGGACAGAACCCAGATGAATCTCCAGCCATATTGATTATTCCAAATGTATACCTAAATGACATCCAGGAACTGAGTACTGTATGTTTACACGCCACCGCTACTTTTGATGATAAGGAGCGAGAAGGAATGTGTGCGTGTGTGTATTCAAACAGGGTCAGCTCAGCTGGTCACCTTGCCATCGATAAAGTAGTCCTTAGATACCAGTGAGATATGTTGGCACTAGAAGGTAATTTACATTTACAAGGAACCTGAAGTATTACAAATCAATGCATGCTTGAGTAATAAAACATATGTATTTTTCAAAACAAGCATTACAATGCACTTTGTGCGGACATTCAAAACTGTTGAAGTTCCTTTATGTGAAGGAAATTTTTGCAGAATGGACGGAAGGACAGGTGGAACAAGGTGGGGCGTCACAAATTAAGTCTGTAATGTGCACATACAATGAAGGCTGTCAGTCTTTCCTCAGTAACTGTTAGATAACAAAACATGTTTGATGCTGCTTTTGGTATCATTGGCAAAAAAGTTCAAGACACATCCTATAGTCATTGTCAAAACACACGATAGTGCAATGAAACTTAACAGAATTTCTTTAAAGCGACATGATCACAGAAGAGGGGCATGGATGGAAGTTTCCCTCTGACAGGGATTGAACGTGTATGAATGAGCTTAGTTACATGATTGAAATACATCATTTACAAAGTTTTTGAGGCTAAAGAGCAAAAAGGCTAAAATCTACATAGGCGAGGAAAATCAGCTTTAATATGTGCCTGAGAGCAACAAAGAACTAAACACTCAGAAACTCAAGCCAGCAACAGCTAGATGCACGTTTGATTCCCAGTTGGAATAATGGAATATGGGGTCTTTTTTTTTTTTTTTTTTTTTTTTTTAAAAGCCAATTTTGAAGACAAACTACATTTCACAGATGTGCTTGTCGTGAAGTTCAGCTAAGTGACATTTAGGCCCTAACAAAGTTGCTAAAATACACAATAACTAATTCTCTGTTCAAGAGCAATGAATGGAAAAAGCCGTCCGGAAAGTTTGTCTGAATCAAAAAGAACAACTTTGGAAAGTGAATTTCAGAAATACGCACATTGAATTAAATTCAACACATCCAACTGACCAAAAGCTGCATGTGAAAATATACAGACACACAGAGCTCGAACATCCAGATTGAGTATTCACAGTATTAAAGACAGTTGGTGGGAAATAAATCAGCACCTGCCTCAAAAAGAAACATGCCTCCAAATGCCTCTGATCGGCAGTGAGAATCTGAAGCAGCGAATGTAATCAATTCTAATTGCAACATCTATTTGTCTGGCTAACATGGAGAATAAAAAAAATACTTAATGATTAAACAAAAACGCACCAGAGCTTTGCTTCTACGAGTGGTTGTGTTTTCCTGTACACAGAGTTCTGCAGGAAGGAGTTCAATTTCATCAGATCCCATTTCTCTACAGGCATAAAAAAGTGACCGCTTTAATTTGTTCCTATGAGAGAATAAGATACAAGATCTTAAAAAGAAGAGCTGGTGCTATAAGGACAAATGTGTATTTGTGTCTAGTACAACACACAGCTGAAGCCACAAGTGATACCTGGAGATCTACCAGCCAGATAAGCAGCCAAGAAGTACAAACGGTCTTTACGCCGGATGAAAACTCCCCTGGTCTCTACGGTGGCTCTGTAACACATCTACCAATCGTACATGTCAGGTCAGATCTCTGATTCAGTGTGATCGTCATCTGTCTAAATTCCAAGTGAGTCATTCCGAGATGCAGGCAGCAAGTTAAGGGGGAATTCTAAGGGAGAGAATGGAGAGTAAGAGGTGTACGACTGCTGGTCGGGAAAAAAAGGACAGATTAGGACAGAGAAGCAAAGAAAGAGGAAGAGGAACATAAAGAAAGTGAAGAAAAATCGCTCTTCCTGAGTGAACATTGTAACAGGCTCTTCTCCTGCGGGAAACACTGACCGATATGGGGCAGACTGTGGAGGTTTAAGATAGATAATCATCAGGCCAAATATTACATCCTCTTTGTACTCGAAGGACTGTTGGATGCAGCACAGGTGGATGCAGCGTTTCAAAAACAAATCCACGCCACCATGACAGGAAGCAGGTTGGCACCAACATGTCTGCTGGCTTCAGTGTGGTCAATCCACTGATCATTACCGCTAAACCGATTTTGTGTCCGTCAAACAGAAGAGCAGGTGGAGGTCGTGTTCCGGTTTCCCCCGGTAACATTTACATCTCCAGGTTGTCAATCAGAGCGACTTGAGCCTGACGGGTAAGGGCTGTGGGTTTGTTTGGGACTGGCTGGATATTCATGAGCTAACACGTCACTCCAGTAAAAATTCACTGATAAACATACAACATGTGTTAAAAAAAAAAAAAAAACATTAAAAAAAGGCCTTATGCTACATTGAAAAAAATAAAAAGACAACTGGTACTGTGCGTCTTTAAAAAAACTCCCCGATAAACCATACGCATTTCAAAAGAAATAAAAATGTCATGTATGCATTCAAGTGGTACTTTTATGGCTTTTTGTACAATACAACCTTTAGTGAAAATATACATCTAGACATAAATTCAAGTACAAATGTACAAAATCTTTAAACTCATACTTTTTTCTTTAATTATAATACACTTTTAATACAGCTCATAAATACAGGTCAACATTCACTGAGTTCCTAAGATCTGCACTCGGTTGGAGTTTGTGGTGAAGTTCAGCGGCGGTGAGGGTGGAGCGGAGGGGGCGGGGTTTGTTGGAGGGAGTGGTTTAAAGTCGTGAGGGCTCTCCATTCTCGTCGTCACTGTAACTGCTCTTAAAACAGACCTGAAAGAACCAGAAGTTACGGGAAAGGATTACACATGCACGTTCCGTGTCAATACAAGACGAAGCACATCACATAAGGCGTGCGAGAAGAGAAAGTACTCAAACATGCAGATATAATGACCTTTAACTATAAAAGGACTAATGTGGCTTGTAGAAGAGTAGTTCCTAACCCTAACCAACTCCCCTCTTCCCAGCACGCACACAGACATGCACACTGTCCATCAATAAGAGCAGTATGTAGCCTGGGAGACAAAACACTGGGCAAAGACTACACTAACTACACTAAATACTAGCAGAGGTTCTTGTTTCTCAACTCATGGACTCCTCTGCCTGTCTGGATGTTGGCAGCTGGAATCTAAGGGTCACACTTCTGTTACACAATATTCAAATGAACCTACAGAAGTGTAAATAAGGTACTCTAATCTAACGTACGTTAGTGTGAATGCATCATCAGCCTTGTTAAAGGGTTAACTATATATTACACATACATGGACTTTTTTTTTTCCCCCAGGCAAATGTTTCAGACTGAACTTGAAAGGAACCACATACCTGAACAAAAAAATGATTAAAGTCTAGTAGAATATGCCCTGATAATTCTCTGGGGTTAAAACCTCCATTGAAGGGTTCAGGGAATGTGAAAGGGAAAGAGATGGAGAAGGAGGAAAATAAAAGATGGAAGCGATAGAGAGGTGAACCATGAAGCTGCAGCCGGCAGCGAGGCCTCGTTCACACTGCAGCGCACTGTCCACAAGTGACTCACAAGTCATCGGCTCAGATGTGTTGTGTTCGCAGATCATCACTCTGCACGGGCCTATCTGAATGGATAGCTATGGTAACGACACAGGTGTCTGTGTGTGTGCTGGTGAGGTGATGCAGGAAGTATGAGCAGTGAACTCCACTGCACCGGACAGACACAGCAACACAGACCACTGAAGCCAACACGTTTCCTGCTGCAGACATAATTCATAGTTAAATAATTATGTTTTGTTTTGGTTATTTTTACATTAAAATGAACTGGTATTTTCATTAATGACACATTTAATAACACATTCATGTGACTAATTTTATTTAATTAATGACATATTTCTTTCCTTATTTAGTGGTGTTTAGTGGTTTATTTCATTTTGGCACATTTAGTCCTTGATATTTGAGAGGTGGCATACGAACTTTTGAATGCACTGCAGGACATTCGATCGCCTCAGGGACCATCCACCAGCCTCATGGGGCTTGGATTGGCTATGCCAGTCCTGACCGGACCTCTTCTCCATTCCTTAACATCTTTGTGTAATCTTAATTCGTTGACTAAAGTTCTTATTAAGTTTTCGTCTGTGAAAAAGGTTTGTTGACGAATATTTCTCGTCATAGTCTTCCTCACTGAAATGAACGCAGTTTGGATCAGACTGGTTTTCTTACAATTCTCGAGGCTCAGATTTGATGAAACACATATGGATGAGAGGTGATTGCGCTGACACTACAACAGTGGCTGGCAGCGTGAACAAGGCCTGAGAGAGTCAGGATCAGACGACAAGAAACAGAGAGGCCTCATTCTCACCGATTCACACTAGAAAATATAAAAATGGAAACATCCTCATCTTGCCAATGTGACAGATCTACTCGTTCGGTTTGGATAAGGCCTGCTGGGAAAGACAGAAAGGAGGAAACAGAGGAAATACCTTAGCCCCCACCCCCTCGGACAGCTGCTGGAGCACTAGCACTTGCCTCTCTTCTGAACAAGCGGTAGAAGAAGCCTCTCTTTGGCGGAGGGTTGGGCCGGTTCACGTCCAGGTCAGAGCACAGCGTCCCGTCCATCTCGTAGACGTTGATCTCTTTGAAGCACTCCATCTCAATCATCTGCACGAGGACAGAGGCGGAGGTAGCTAAAAATGATCGCCTCGGTCTGACTAGTAGGATGTCCGTCGATACCTCATTCACAAGTAATAATGTGTCTGTGAGATTCAAAAACTACAAACCAACACAAATCAAACACCCATGACAGGTGAGAGTGCAGCTATCCTGATCCACGGGAAGGAAGTGAATTCATAGATGTAATAATGTTCTTGGACTGACCCGATTCTGATGCTTTGGGTGACTAGGCTGGAATTAGCTACAGATTTGTTTAAGACTTGTTACAAATGTCTCCATAACTACCACATGGGAAAAAAAATCTGTTCCTGAACAGTAAATTAATGTTCTTGAACTGGACTCGATACAAAACAAACAATATCTCAAAATGTTATGAGAATCATCATGATAATAAATTTGTCTTTGTACTTGAATATAGCAGAGTGACAGGAGGCAGCCCCTAGCGTCACTGAGAAAAATATTCTCCAGTGACTTGTGGAGGCTTTTCTCGTGCACTGGTGGCGCACTGCTGCATGGCTGATGTCATGGCAGCAAACTGAGCCTGCAGTACCTCGTTCTGCCACGGGATGGAGACGCTGCCTGTGACAAACTTGTGATAGAAGTCGTCATCGGTGGGGTCAAGGTTGACGCCTTTGACAGTGGAGAACTGCTCGATATCCAGGACGTCTTTACAGTACACGGCTCTGGGCTGAGAGAGGACGAGCAAGCAGGAGCAGACACAGGGTGGACATCAGTCAAATAATGGACGTGTGTGTTAAATGTTCACAACGCTGATCATGTTTACTTTCAATTTCTGCAAAACCTTGTCTATGATTATTATTTTCTGTCCTGATTTACAGTGTGAATGAATGATAATGATGTTAACTGATGTGTTTAGTGATATTAAAGCTTCCAAGACTTGACTTCACTGACACATGAAACATTTGAAAACATATATTCAACATTTAGAAAACCAATTTTCTAACTAATATTTGTAAACAATAACATTTCCTAAGTAACTTTCAAAACAATCTGTGTGTGTGTGTGTGTATATATATATGCGCAAATGTCTGCAAATGTCTAGTTACCGTGTGTTTTATTTCAGCTGTGGAAATTCACATTGATGAATGTTGTGCTGTATTTCTCTATTTTACAGAGAATCCTCAGTCACATAAAGTGATGCATTTATTTGTGCGCACAGTATAATAACGTGTTCCCACAAGATAATTCACATCACTTTGCTTTAAGGCCATTTTCTCTGCATTTTCCACCAGGATTAATGCCTCCTCCCTCGACGTGATTTGCATCATACGGACACGTTCTCTAGTTACTTTGATTCATTGTCAGCAGCAGACAGGTTGTCCTACATGATGTTGACCTGGTGATGGAGTGAGGGTCAAATTACAGAGGTGGGACACCTTCACCTGCCTGCTGCAAACCTACAGCGTGCACACAAGAGAAGAAAACCATAGCATACAAGTCCCCCACACACCTACAAATTTGGACTTCACCAAGGTAAGGTAAGGTAAACAAGATAAATATATTGTGGGAACAAGTTATCTTGTGCGTACAAGATAAGTATCCTGTTTGGGGGTTCAGTGTAAAGTTCATTGTAATACTGCAACGAGCATTCCATTGCGTTCCTCCTGCTCAGCTCAGACACACGCAAACTTGTTTTCCCTGAGTGTTGTTTTACAGGCGAGTGAGGTTTCAGGCTGTGCTGTGCGTGCTGCTCTTACGTCAGGACTGAAGGGAGGGTCCAGCATGTTGGCCTCCAGTCGTTTGAAGTTGATGTTTCTGAATATGGGGTGCTGCTTCACCTCCGTGGCCCCACGACCCTGACAACCCAACCGGTCCTTGGGGTCCTTGGCCAGGAGCTGACGCGTGGTGACAAGAGGAGAAGGAGACTGTTAGCAGGAAATCACAGACATCTCCCAACAGTTGTCCCTCCGCCTCTGTGGTTACCAAACACATATGTCTCACATGTAATCCTCTAGACTTCATGTATCTGACCCCTGGTAATCTAATAAAAAGGAGCAATAATCCGTGCACTGAAGGCTTAATGCACCGACAGAGGGGAGAGTGGTGCTGGAGTTTCTGAGTGCTTCTAGAGGATATTCCCACCACACCACCTACGGTGCAGGGGGCTGTTCAAGTGGAAGAGTCCTGGCCGCTGAATGGCCCTGTTGTCACGCAGTGATGACGGCTCACAGGTTCAGACGTCAGTGTTTCCAGTACTGTTACATAAGGGGGCGCATTGACCCCCTTGATGGTCAAGTTAATGTCTTTTTCTATGTAGCGTCACAACAGAAGTCATTTAAGAACCTTTCCTACATCTGCTTAATCAAACAAACTAAAAGTTATTTACCTACATCTATTCATCTGTTTCTACATCGTTTCTCATCTGTGGTCACAGTGGAGTTCCACCCCGCTGTGCACACGCACATACACAGACACGTACGCGTGCACAGGTACGGTTACTCATTAATCGTATGCATCGTTAGCAGACAAAAGCGTCTCTGTCACACACAAACGACGCTGTGGTGCAGCACCAGCGTGCACACAGACACCACAAACACACCTTCAATCTACGGTATCAAAGTAAGTTACCACTTCCTTTTTCTTCTTCCTTCTTCAGACCCCAGTTTACTCACCAGTAAAGGCACAATCTGCTCTTGACAGCCTTGTTTGGGTTATAAGTCCCATGTTATAACGCAAAGGACAGCTAAAAAGGCCCGTGATTGTTTTTAACTGTTGCTAACTCCCTGTTGTGCCTAAATGCCGTCACCTGTCAGTCTGTGTGCTGGGTGAATGTGTCCATGAGATAACAAGTGCATGTGTGTGAGAGAGTAACAACCTCCTTTCTCTTTTATTTCTGCACCAGGTTGTCACTCAGCCTGGATGATCTGCTAATACTGAGGGAGGAGGGTCTTCAAAGACCTCTGTGATTGAATGTCTGAAATGCTGTCTGCTGTGTATCATGTATGTGCTTTTATCTAGTTTGTTTTGTGTATGGCTGCTACCTTGGCCAGTTCCACTTTGTAAAAGAGACTTCGGATCTCAATTGGACTTCCATGGTTAAATATTAAAAAAACGGTACATCTGTTACTACTTTCAAAAGAACACAACCATAGCAAAGCCAAACCAAAACATACTGTCTACGTCAGCTGAATAAACATTTTTTTTTTTACATGTTTTTAATATGGTTCATGTTCATGTCCAATGTGTGACAAATTATTTCCTGTTTCCTGCTAAATAATGAGCTATTTAAATGCAGAAGTGGTGCAGGTTTGACAGATGAACAGAAGATGGCGGTGTGTGTGTAACTGGGATAATGGGATTGTGGCGTATATGTGCGGCACAGTGAGTGTGTGTGTGTGTGTGTGTGTAGGTGCCATCTGTGAGCCACGACAGAGCAGTTTGTGTGTGTTTGTGTTTGCATGCATATGGGTGTGTGTGTGTAACGATGACAATGCGGTGCTACGTAACAACACAAACACAGAAGGGTAGAATAACAAGGGTCTTACAGTTACAACCGGCCCCAAACTGTGACAGTGATGAGGCCCTCGGTGAAAACGACGCTTGTCATTATGTTCTTTTTAGCAATGACAACCCCCCGACCCCTCCGGTCTTGGTCCCATTTCTAGACAGAACCTTTCTTTTCCGTGCTTTCCACATTCGTCCCCTCCCCAGGGAGTCTTCTATTCCGCTGAACTTCAGGTCAGAATGTTCCACAGCAACACACAAATAAACGTTCCTTCCCTCCGGCCTGGAATAAGAGAAGCTCAGTAGCTTTCTTTTGGAGCAAAGAATAGTGAGGTCACACTGATGGACCCAGTGAGAATTATGAAACTACAGCTGTCGTCCCCCCTCAGCTGAGCGTCTTTCACTTCATTGTTTTAGGGTTATGGCCCACATCGGCCCATCAGCCTCTCCGGTCTCTACAGCCTCGTTTCCAGCAAAAGAATGGAGCTGTCAGAGAGACATCTGAGCTGGTCAACACTCCTCACACCACCTGCACCCACTGGCGGCCTGGTGGAGACGCACACAAGTTATAACGTGTTCCACCTGCATCAGATGTCCCTTAGTAACATCGTAGACAGGGCTCCTACATGACTCGATGCCACTTGGCCTCTTATGTTTATATAATATATAATATAATAATATATATAATATAATAATATAATATAATAATATATATAATATAATAGAAGATGGTACCTGTTGGTTTTTTTTGTTTTTTCATGATCGTCATTTTACCAGCGATAGTGATACAGGTCTTTGTGCCTCGTCTCCTCGTACATAGCTGAGGTTGTAACAACACACCGTGGTGCGTCGGTGAAGTCCAGACTTTTGAGTGTTTTGGTGTCTGATGGGAACCTTCACAAGGAGCTGAACCGAGCGGAGTTTGGTCGTTGTGATCGTGTCCTGCTCCGTCTCTTTTCTCTTTCTGACAAAAACCCACAAACTGAGCAGCAGGTTCTCCATCTCCTCCATGTCTTACACCGTTCATGTCGCACATAGAATGTCGTCACGGCAGTTTCATGCAGTCGACAAGGAGGAGGACGTGAGCTGGGATGGAAAAAGACGAGTCTGGAACCAAAAAGAGTCTAATCGAGTTGAGCTGGAACTGTGTAGTGGAGAAGCGGGAGAGACGCAACCATAACCAGAAACCCACTGGTAATGAAGGATCCCACATCCACCTCTTCACCCGTACCTGTCTGCAGATGTCCTTTGCCTCCTCAGAAAACTTGTCGGAGTACTCCTCCTGGTCCTCACGCACTCGTCTGTCCACTTCTTCCCGCTTCACGCGCTCCTTGCGCTTGCGGAATGGCGACTGGCCCTGGATCATCTCGAAGATGAGGCAGCCCAGCCCCCACCAGTCTGGACTGAAGGTGTAGCTTTCGTTCTGGATCACCTCAGGGGCTGGAGGTCGGAGTGAGCCAGAGAGGTTAAAACACAGAGGAATGTTGATGTTAACAAAGAGGGATTAACAAGGTTTGGCACTAAGAAAGTGAAAATAATGCACTAATCCCAAAAGTACATCGGGATGTTACAGATCTAATGAAACAGCAGAACAAGATCATATGAGACTTTTTACATGTGGCCAAATATACTCTGTTGTTCTGCTTAAATCCTAAAAGTTTTGTCTCTAGTCCACTCAAAGGTGTTGCACCTTGTTGTCGGTCGGCGCTAGAAGTTCCAGAGGATTCTACCAGTTAAATTACTGATTAGAGTTCAGACCATCACTAACGTTCTGACCATTCAGCTGCGAGCTGGTCATGGGTCTGTAGCTGTGTATCACATATCCAGCTACAACAAACGGACGAGGAGGAGGAGGACATCCATGTCCAACAGCAGCTAGAACTAGAAATACTACGCTGGAATATTGCAAGTTGCTGTGCCTGGATTCATTGAACGGGACATTTTCATTTGTACACTGCACCATCTTCATTCACAAATATACTGCTATTTAATTATCTGAACAAATCTCACAAGTGTTTCCTTTACAGTGACACAGGAGTGTGATGATACACTGAGTCACAATACAATGCAGGGGCATTTTGAAATGTTTTATAATTTGCATCCATGCAGGAGCTTTTGAACTTCTTTACAGACATACAATTAAATATCTATATTTTTTTAAGTGCAAAACTGTAACCCAAGTACTACTGTCAGAAAGGGTATTTCATTTGTGGCCTAAAAAAAGGTGCAGACTCAAAGGGTTAAAAAGCAGAGGGGAAAGAGAAACTGGACTGGCAGTAATGACAAAAAAAAAAAAATAAAAAACATACCCATGTACCCAACAGTGCCCACTCTCCCTCGTATCGTCTCCCCTTCAGGAATTTGCACGGCAAGACCAAGGTCTGAAATTCTGATGTGCCCTAAAGAGGAACCGAAGACGAAACCACAACGTGAGGTGCTTCATAGGATACACTCGTCCAGAGGGACATCAAGTGTTGTTTCACCCTTTAACACAGACGGTATCGCTGCTGATACATTCGTGCTAGCTTACTTTGGAGTACCGTAATTACGTGACTATGATTTGAAAACTGTTACTTGAATCTGAGAAGTTGCAGTTCACAGCATTACAGTACAGACATGACAACTTCCAGCAACATGGCTGCTCTCAACTCGCAGGAACCCATGTTTCCTCCTTCACCTAGCTTCCTTCTTCACACCAGGTTGGGAAACAGAGGGACACTTCTCAGCTTTCAGGAACTGTTCAATGTTTTCCCAAATAGTCACATAATTACGGTACTCCAATGTATGCTAGCACGAATGTAGCACCGGGGATACCGTCACTGTTCAAGGGTTAACAGAGACACAGATGACAATGTTCATTTTAAAACCACACACGGAGGGAAAATAGATTCTAGTTTCGGGAGTATGACTCAGAGGTGAGAGCGTGATGTTAGAAAATTGAAGAGGTTATTTTTTCTCTGGGCTGTGAACAAGAGGACACTCTCCTCTGCTGTGTTTGCACACAGCACACTGGACGAGACTGAACCAGGGTGGTTTAGCTCAACGTAATAATAATATATGCGGTCCCGCAAACAGATCTGACATGAACACTGAGATAAAAAGACATACCGCGATCATCCAGAAGGATGTTTTCAGGTTTCAAATCCCTAAGAAAAGAAGGAAAACAGGGTGTCACACATTTGATATCGTGCTTGTTTAAGGTAGAAAATGAGAACCATAAAATCCTGGAGAGATATCTATTCTGTGAAGATGAAAATGGGTTAAATGCATGTGTCCTCCTGGGCAGATCCATGTTTTTATTAGCATTAGAGTTGGGCGTGCCCACAACTAAGACATTATAGCTGCAGGTGTGTTACGCATCGCAAATATATGTAAATGAGAACGTTGGAGACACACAATGTTTCAAAACAAGTAAGTACAAGGAAATAGTAGACAAAATAGGCAGCTCAGGTCCTTAGCGAGCACGCATTCTGAGCACATGTGACAAATGTGAATGAGTCTGGTGGGTCACTTAAGACTTTTAACTTGATTTAACTTTCCCCTTCACGTTTTGAAGCAGTTTACAATGACATTCCACATTCCAGCTGATCAGGAACCCTCATGTCTCGCACACAGAATGTGTACGTCCATTGGTCGAGTGCCCCTCGCAAATGCAAGAACATTCAGTGTCTTGCACAACGGCAACATTACATAATGCGGTTCTGGCCATGTAAACGTGAACATTTGTCCCCATTTGTCCCCCCAGAGACAAAGATCCTGAAAAAAAAACCCAAAGAAAAAAGCTTCTTGGGTTCATTTATTGTGCTCAGAGGTTTGGCTGCAGTAAAGACAGACCTCGTGCTTCTGAACCCACGTGACCTCACCTGTAGACAATCCTCTCACGGTGCAGGTCCTCAAGGCCACAGCAGATCTCAGCAGCATAAAAGATGGCTCTCTGCTCGTCAAAGCCCGAGTTGCCCATGTTGTAGATGTGGAATTTCAGGTCACCTCCATTCATTATGGTCAACACCAGGCACAGTGCATCCTTGGTCTCATAGGCATACGCTAGACTAACCTGGGGAAGGAGGCAAAGGTGGGCAGGGAGGAAGGAGAGGCAGCAGCCATGAAGAAAAGGGGGGAAGAGGGAGGAGGACAAAGAGGAAAGAGAAGTGGTAAGAGACAAGGTTTGGGGGGAAATGATGGGTTTTGTCTAATCTCTTAAACAATCATCCCAAATACAATGTGAGGAATGTACACAAGAGAAACACAGAACAGATGTTTCTGCTATCCCCCCCCCTCCAACAGTCGTCTCCTCCTGGAGGGTCAGTGACACTGGGTACAAAGAGAGAGAGAGAGAGAGAGAGAGAGTGAGTGTGTGTGTGTGTGTGTGAGAGCAGGATGTTGCTGCCATCGGGAAGAATCCCATCTGCTGCTGACAATGTAGTCAGAGACGGAGCGTAGGGAGTGGGAAAATTCTTATGCAATCTCGTTTGAGCAGTACACACACTTGGGAAGAACAGATTTAACATACACACCAGTCGTCAAACTCATGTTGCACCCATCGGCCAACAGAGACAACACCTGTCGTACTTCTCCCACCAAAAATAACTGAAAGGGAAAAGCAGCTTTGACAGGAAGACGACCAAATTAAGTTGATTAATTATAGAATAATTTTTACTGATGCCCAACATTCTCTAGCTTCTTTTGTTGGTTACCTTAGCTAGCTTCCTTCACTGGCTTCTCTTCCACTGAAATGTGACTTTTAATTGTGTGGTGTTTAGGAGTCTTGGAACTGTGTCTTTCATTGCCAAAAACAAACAAACAAAAAACAAAAACATTTTTCAACATGTTCAAACTCATTTGAGTTTGCCATGACCAAATGCCTTCACTGCAAACTGTCCCATTTGTGACATACATGATGTTCCAGTCCACTTTTGCATGTGCACCAAACCTTGTTTATATCTATTGAGCCTGATTTAAAAAAAAAAATCCTTCATGTAATCTAACAGAAGCAAATGACAAATACTGACCATTTTCTTTTTCTGTTGCTTGTTATTGGCAGAAAGTATATTTAGTATGTCTTAATTGTTTTGACGTAAATTGTAATGTCCGTATTTAATAGCTTATTAGGTAGTGTGGGTCCACCAGACCTGTAAATGTGACAAAAATTATCCTCTGTAGCCAACATCTGAGCCCAAGAAATCAAAAAAACATATTTAAGAAATGTCCTTCAAGCTACTAAGACAACAAAGACCCATTACAGCAATTAGGTTTGTGAAAATCCTGAGTTTGTTAATCCTGACATGATCAGCCAGCAGAGTTTTGTGTTAAAGACTCATGCAAACGTTCCTTCACGTTAGGATGAACAAACTCAGGGTTTTCATTAAACCTGCTTTCTGGAACAGGCCCATGCGATGACTTGTTTACTTCACAACGGTCCTAGAATAACAACCAGCAGCGGAGCTGGTACCTGGGTCTCCTCAGCTGGAGACACAGGAACAAGGTCGCTTTGACCTGTGTTAAACAGGTACGTATACGACACACCCACACACTACAGAGATTGGTTTACGTGTGAAAGTATCAGCTTACACTGATTTAAAAAAAAGGTAAAGAGAGAGAGAGAGAGGGAAATGACGGGTTTGCACTTGACTCTTCTGACTGTTTGGTCAGTGTTTGCTCGGCAACAGGGCTGCTCTCGTGGATAGAGAGGCACCTGAAGAGTCATCAGTTCTGCCTGAAGCGCACACACACACACACATACACACAGAATCGTGTCGATCCCAGGTGACAGGAGCTCCAAGTCTGAGGTTCTGTAACAAGCCCACTCCAGCCTCTGCCAATCTGTGTGTGTGTTCGCCATGACTCACTGACAACAAGGATGTGCAGCAGAACTCATTCTGCTTCAGAAAATGACTAATATATCACCATGTACAACTAAAACACCAGCATTAGAGTCAGCTCGGCATTCTCATGGAGGTTACAGTACGGCAGATCGATATCACCTCTCCGTACAGTTAAACACAGAACTCAATGTACCCACTGTACACTGAGTACACACTGCACACACACAGGACTGGTTCTCTACATTCTCCTCGCCATGTTTCCCTGGATACACTTTTCCTTCCAGATGTTAATGTGAAGTTGGACCTACATATTATATTAAATATTTCCACATATGTCCTGATATCAGCTGAGCAGCATTCCTGGGTTTTTTTTGGAAATAACTGACTTATCTTCTATCTTATGTCCTTCTGTGTTATTCTTGTCATATGTTACCCTGGCAAACAAGACCCACATCCAGATGTTGGGTCTGGGCACTCACAGTTGGCAGGGATCAGTCTGAGGGGCGGGATAAATGTCTGCCTTTCAAATTCCCTCAGCACGCAATAGGATAGCGAAGAAGGTGACATAGGCATAGTACAGTCAAGCGTGGGCAAGTGTTCCACGTTTGATGGAGATTCCAAACTGTTCAAATTTGAGGCCAAAGCCGACTTGAACGCGTGCTGTTGGACAGAACTCTGCCGACTCTCTCGCTGTGACTGGCCAGAGCAGAGAGTGGATTATGCAGCTCACAAGCTAAAGAGGAGTTTCTATACTGCACCCTGGCTGCAAATGAAGTTGCTACTGCTGGACTAGACAGATCCTACTTATATCGACTCAAGAGCAATGGTGTTGTTCCACAAATGGACCCATCTCAGTGATGATGCAGAGTTTAACTGACTTTTCCTTCCATGTCATGCCCATACTGACTCTCACCTGCTCCGTTCAGTTCTGTATATGTACTTGGGTGGATGTGCATCGATATCAGTATGTCAGATTTGACATTTATGGTATTTACGCTATATAATTAGTGGTTCACTCACACACAAAATATAGTAACTTTGAGATTACATTACCTTAAAACATTCTTGACAAACACTACTGAAGTTTTCCATGATATTCAAATTCAATTATTATTCTTCGATACAATTATTCGCACCAAAAAATAAATCGGCTAACAAAGACGACACGCAGAAGGAGACGTTTTAGGATTATGCGAGTGGACAGGCTGAAGCTAGGCAGCAAGAAATCGGTGTGAGGGAGCAAACAAACAGTTTGAACTTGAGCTATTTCAATAAATGCGTGCACTTTGAGAGCGTAGACCTCTGCCATAGTTTGGACGAAATGACTGCTTGATTGTGTCATCACCTAAACAAAACAACTCTACACTTTAGTTTGTGCTGTGTTGCACACGTGAATCAAAGCACTTATTCCATTTAAAGGGTTCTTCCTCGGTCAGGCATCTGTGGTAAAACAATCATGAGAAGCCGATCAGTAGTTCCTGCGCACAGAACAAGCAGTAGTAGTCTCCTGTGAGAGTAAATGAAGGCATCAGTAAGTCAATGGGAAACATCAGGCTCTTGTAGGAAGACGATGTAGATGTTGGATTAGTTTGGTTTGGTTTGATGTGATGTGTTTTTTAACAACAAGTGCAGATTGTTCCAGAAAGTGCAGCGTTGATTGTGTGAATGTTTTTTTTTTGGACCATCCACATGATGTGACATTGTTCATCTCAACAGCCCATCAGTTAAAACAGTGTTTCCCAACCCTGGTCCTCGGGAACACCTGCCCTGCATGTTTTGGATGTCACCCTGCTCCTACACACCTGATTCAAGGCAACAGCTCGTTTTCAGGCCTCTGCAGAGCTTCACTCTGTGTGTGTGTGTGTGTGTGTGTGTTTCTATCAGGTGTGTAGGAGCAGGGTGACATCCAAAACATGCAGGGCAGGTGTTCCCCGAGGACCAGGGTGGGGAAACACTGAGTTAAAACATTACTGCAACACAAATACGCCTCTTTTCCACGACACAGTTCCAGCTCGACTTGACTCCATTTGGTTCCAGACTCGTCCACTTCAGCTCAGTTCCTCCTCGATGTGAGTGCGGAAGTCACGGTGACGGCTGCCGTAACGGCATTTTACACGCAACATAAACACAACACGCAACAGTGCAGGACTTGGAGGAGATGGTGAACCTGCTGTTGTGTCGGTGGATTTCTGTCGCAAAGAGAAGAGAGACGGAGTAGGACACGATCACGGAGACCAAACTTGTTTTTTTGCACGTCAGCCATGTTAGATGAGCAGGGGAGGAGGAATAAAAAAGTGGACTACAACTATGGCTGGTAAAACTGCAGGAGGTTCCTGTGTTGACGGTAGCACTTGGCACGTCCCTCTCTCTGTGACCAATAAGAGGCCGGCAGTGTGTGGGAACCTCGCTGGAGGACCAAAAAAGGTACCTGGTACCAGTTCTATCCCCGGGGAAAAGCAAAAAAGTTGAGTCGTGCTGGAACCGTGGTTTGGAAAAGGGGGCGATATAACACACACAAACATTACAAACATTCACAGATGATTGAGGATTTGCTTCAAATCAAATTAGGCATGTTTGCAAAAGGCTAACGGAAAACTACTGATACTACTTTAGTACTGTAGTAGTGATGTACTGTAGCACGGTAGTAGTGCAGTACTGTGGTAATGTAATAGTGTACTACTGCTATAAAATAGTACCGTGGCACTGTAGTAGTGTAGTGACATCTGTAGTACTCTAGTAGTGTAGTACTGGGGTACTTTAGTAATGTAGTACTGTGATACTGTAGTATTGCAGTAAGATAGTAGTGTAGTACAGTGGTACTGTAGTAGTGCAGTATTGTAGCAATGTAGTACTGTAGTACTGTAGCACTGTGGTATTGTAGTACTGTAGTAGTGTAGCACTACAGTAGTGTAGTACTGTGATATTGCAGTAATGTAGTAGTGCAATACTGTAGTACTGCAGTAGCGTAGTATTGCAGTAGCATAGTACTGCAGTAGTGTAGTACTGTAGTAGCGTAGTACTGCAGTAGCGTAGCACTGCAGTAGCGTAGCACTGCAGTAGTGTAGCACTATAGTAGTGTATTACTGCAATAGTGTTAGTACTGCAGTAGTGTAGTACTGTAGTAGTGTAGCACTATAGTACTGCAATACTGTAGTACTGTAGTAGTGTAATACTGTGATATTGTAGTAGTGTAGCACTGTGATACTTTAGTAGTGTAGTACGATGATACTGTAGTAGTGTAGTACTGTAGTAGTGTAGTACGATGATACTGTAGTAGTGTAGTACTGTAGTAGTGTAGAAGGATGATACTGTAGTAGTGTAGTACTGTAGAAGTGTAGTACTGTAGTAGTGTAATACTGTGATACTTTAGTAGTGTAGTACTGTGATACTGTAGTAGTGTAGTACAATGATACTGTAGTAGTGTAGTACGATGATACTGTAGTAGTGTAGTACAATGATACTGTAGTAGTGTTGTACTGTAGTAGTGTAGTACTGTGATACTCTAGTAGTGTAGAAGGATGATACTGTAGTAGTGTAGTAGTGTAATACTGTGATACTTTAGTAGTGTAGTACTGTGATACTGTAGTAGTGTAGTACGATGATACTGTAGTAGTGTAGTACCATGATACTGTAGTAGTGTAGTACCATGATACTGTAGTAGTGTAGTACCATGATACTGTAGTAGTGTAGTACTGTAGTAGTGTAGTACAGTGATACTGTAGTAGTGTAGTACTGCAGTACTGCAGTAGTGTAGTACTGTAGTAATTTAGTACTGCAGTAGTGTAAGTAGTGTAGTACTGTAGCATTATGGTACTGTAGTAGTGTAGTACCGTGATACTGTAGTACTGTAATAGTGTAGTACTGTATTACTGTAGTAGTGTAGTACTCTAGTGGTGTAGTACTGTAGTAGTGTAGTACTGTATTACTGTAGTAGTGTAGTACTGTAGTAGTGTAGTACTGTATTACTGTAGTAGTGTAGTACTGTAGTAATTTAGTACTGCAGTAGTGTAAGTAGTGTAGTACTGTAGCATTATGGTACTGTAGTAGTGTAGTACCGTGATACTGTAGTACTGTAATAGTGTAGTACTGTATTACTGTAGTAGTGTAGTACTCTAGTGGTGTAGTACTGTAGTAGTGTAGTACTGTATTACTGTAGTAGTGTAGTACTGTAGTGTCCCTCACACAGCTGAGCGACATCCTTTGCAAACAGATGCTTTAATTTCATTTGCAGCAACAAAGCAGGCACATATGCACACACAAAGCAAGTACAATTCAGTTGAAAGGTTGAATAAGAAAAGGGTAGTACTTACTACAAAACTACTGTTAACTTTTTCTAAAATTCGTTTTTCGTTTAGTGCCATTGCTTCACCTTTTCTTTTCTTCACTCGCTTCTTTTCCAGCTTTTTACAGGCGTACATCTTACCGGTGGCACGTACTTGGCAGGCACAAACCTGAGGAAACAAACATGATCACACACACACACAAATAATTAATAGAAGGTCACAAGTGGTCAACTCAATTCATCAACAGCCACTTGTAACAAATTAAATCATGAATCACTGAAGGAAAATGATGTAACGATCATAAAGGAAACACACTGTCGGTTTCGCTCACCTCGCCAAATCCACCTTTTCCTAGAACTCTATAATGTCTGAAGGTATTTTTGGTTACTGGTTGCCTGTGGTGATAGAAAGAGAGACCAGAAGGTATAAAACACAAAAGACCAATATTTGTAATTTGGATTTACACAAAACCTTTTCCAATGAAAGCATTACAAAGTGATTTACAAGGCAGCAAAATAAAACACGGAGACACGGACACAGACTACAAGTCAGCAATAACAAACAGAGGTGGGAGGTGGGTGACGATGTCAGTGACTGAAGATACAAGGAATTAGAGTAGAAAAGTAAAAACGCCAAAAACTCAGTGAGAGCAAGATAAAAAGAAACTAAATTCAGACAAGTAAAAAGCGTAGAATAAGAAATGAGTTGAGATGAAACAGAAATGATAGAAAGCGATGCTGGATTCACACCGGAGGCGTTTCAAAGTGTGAACGCCCGACCCCGAGACAACAAGGTAGCCCGCGTGCGTTATTTTACTTTGAAAATTAATCAGAGTATGCATTCGGTGCTTTATTTTGAAAATCGGCTGGATTCTGTCACTGTGTGTAACTTCCAGTCTGAGCGATATGCACCGTGGAAATTGAACGCAGACGTCACATGATGCAGAAGCCTCGAGTGTGAGAGGGTTAGTCTACAAAAATGTGTTTTAAGAAGGGACACACATGACTGCTTCTCTGATGGTGACACAGTGGTTAGACAATGACAGACAACACGTAAGACACAGCCATGGAGTCATGATGGACCTGGAACTGACAAATAGACTTTCTATTCTATGACAAACACTGCTACCATTCTGTATTTCAACTATGACTGCGAGCACACATCCGACAATTGATGTTTCATCCGCAATGACGACTCACCTCTCCAACCATTTCCACTGCAGGAAGCGAGAGAAGTACATGGACTCCTGGTAGGAGGAAAATGGAGCTCCACTCAGATAATCACGAACTATTCTGGAGGGAGGGAAGGGGGGAGGGAGAGAGAGAGAAAACAATGGTCATTTGAATAATATGGTAAGAAGGATGTCTGGTCAATCCAAATCCACATGTTCATTAGAGAAAAACAAGCAAATCGTCTTTCAGGATTTCATTTGCATGTACAAGTCAATGTAAACTGGTGTTTGATTTCATTATTGATTGAGCTCAAACGGGTATAAGACACCAGAATAGAAAGAAACCCAACATGTAAAGAATAAATAATACTAACACAAACAGTCCAACCTGACAGCTCTTCTCTGGAGAGAAAAGTAGCAAACGTACCGACATGAGCACTTTTTATTTCTAATAGACGTAAAATAAGAAGAACAACACAAAACAATGTGATATCCATTTTCCACATGTTGTAATTGGTTCACTCACTGTGCACCAACAACCAACCAAACATCAACCAGGAAAAGTGTGTTTTGGAGAAACAGATTTCACACAAGGACACACTGAACACTGCAAACTCATGTAAAATTCCAGGCCAAATGTAAAACACAGAGGTGAACACGACACAGGACACCTCCGATAGTTTGTTTGTGTCTCCCCTCTGATTACAGACGGATACGTACCTACCGCAACTGTATGACTCACTAACCGCCTCCGGAAAAGGAGAAAAGAGATATGAGATACATTTTTTCTAAAATAACAGATATTTTGATGTACGTTTATCCAAATGCAAAATAACTTGGTGGACATGACAGTTAAGTGTCATTTACGTCGGTAGGTTTTCATCCCACAGTTCAATGTAGGAATTGGAAAGGGTTGTTTACGAGAAAACATTTGGGAAATGTCTACCGACTGTGACATTTCAAACAATTCACTGAGGCTTTTAGTGCGTTCCAAATGTTTTTTTTTCAGGCTGCGGATAGGAACTTGCAAAGCAGTGCCCCACCCTTCCTCGGCTGTCTGTTCTACAACCCCCGAGGACCCAGAGTTTACAATCCAATATGGTGGCAGTAGTGCAGCATTGTCTGTCAGCGTAAACTGTGTTTTTACTTTGTTTATTTCTCGTACACACAGAACCTGTTGTTACGGTGTAGTTGTCTTTGGAATGTGTTGTTCATCACGCAGAAGAAAAAAATAGGAATGCAAACAACTTGGTTTTCACCCCAAGTTACGACTTCTGACATCCCATTAAAACACGCCATTGTGTCTCCAGGTGCACCTGGAGCTCATGGCGAACTGATTAGATGGAGGACTGAAAACCTCCAAAAGCATGCTGAGGTTAATTGGTCAAGCAAATTGTCCGTAGGTGTGAATGTGACTGTGAGAGGTTGTCTGTACTTCACGTGGCCCTGATGAGCTGCTGACTTGTCCAGGGTGAACCCTGACGTTCACCCGTATTTTCTCCAGGATTAACAAAGCATATGGCATATATGGCTCCCCATTTCATGTCCATGCTCACTTATCAGGTCATTGAATTTCAGTTTGTCTTCGAGGTTCACAGACACGTTGGCTTGGAGTCAAACACCAGACAGATATCACTGGGACTCGACAAAACACGATGTAACTTATTAGGATACAACTCTGGCACTAGCCACTCTTCCATTGCACCAGACGAGAGTCTGGGAGAGAACCAACACTCATTTCCATGTGCAGAACCATGCTTTCCCCCTCAAGAAAAAAACGATCAAACCCCCAAAGTCAGAATTATGTATGGGAATAAAAACAACACGGAAAGTCAAAGTTCCAGAGCGGAATATAAATAGTAATGATAGTTGAAGGAAGGAGCGATGTGAACAGGAAACCCACTGAAACCCACTGAAGACCTGATGTAAGGCCTTCCATCACACACACATGTTGGTATTGTTCCATGTTTGAACAGCAGATGATCGTCCCTGTTCTCCTTTACACTCTCTTTCCACTTCTCCTTGTTTTTCTGCGGTTTTCTCTTTGAGTCAACCACATGTATGTGGGATGTTTCCTCGTCACCTAGTCACAAGTATCAATTATTATTATTAGGTGATGTGACGGATACAAAGTAATGGTGTTGACAAAATTCTGAAAATATGATGGTACCCATCTTAAAACTAATGCCTCTTTACCAATGCTCGATGTTTGTTGCCGATGTTGTTTTTGTTTCCAGTAAGGATCCGGTACCTGCTGCTCTCTTTGTTTCCATCGAGCTGAGCTGAGACTAAATCATGACGTCTACAGATTACAAGTCTCTGATGTCCCAAGCGCTACTGTCAACACAAGAATCTAATGTCAGTTTTACCGGCAATAGCGATCCACTTCTTTAATCCTCGACTCATCCTCATTGAACATGGGTCATGTGCTTAAAAACTAGGAGTGTAACGATACATCGATGCATTGATTAAGGATCATGATGATTTATATAGTCATCTTACAGATGAAGGTGAAATTCACAAAGCACGTCTGTGTCACCCTTTCCATGTAAACGCGTCGCACCGCCCGGGCATGTCATTCATCATAGCTAGCAGCACGGAAAATTCAGTTTCACTTAAATACCTGGAAGAGCTCTGAAATAAAAATCATATTCTGGCTGTTTTTTTTTTAATTCATGGAAATGACTATAAGATGAGCATATGATATCATATCATATTGATTGCAGGCTCCTGAGATGATTCCTGAATCCAGTCCAATCCAATCAAAATCATATTGTGACAGCGTTAGTGATCTGCAACAATCGTGTCATTATGCAAACGTATCGATACAATATTCTATCCTGATGAAGCTGGTGATTTACACCCCTATCAAAAACTATTTAGGAAGCACAGACATTATCACAGAGAGGCCATTTTGAAGTGACACTGTGAACGGTTGACGGCGGGGTACAAACTGAGCAAATCACCACCGTTCCATTCACCATTCACACTCGCGTTCACACCTACAGGAAATGCAGAGTAACCAATTAACCTGGCATGCTTTTGTAGGAGTGCAAGACCCCCGGGCACTGCCTGTCCTGTCAGCCAACATGTGGGGATAGAAAAAAACCTTTTTGTGAAGTATAATCTTTTATGATGCAGTTATAGGGGGCAAACGTGACAACGTGGATCTGACTAGCATTAAAAAGCAGCCGTGATAGAGAGAACCTCGGCTGGTTGAGCAATGAGAAGTTGGTCTGTGGTTATAATCCCTGGTCTGTTTCCTTCGCCTGGCTCTCACAGCAGGAAGCAGAAACACCTGCGAGAGAGTGTGTGTGTGTGTGTGTGTGTGTTTGTGAATTTGAGTTTGTGTGTGAGAGAGCAAGTGTGTTTATGGGGGAGCACTGAGGTGGCTGTTGTGTCCATGCCAGCCGTCCGGATGCTCTCGCTGCCCACTGCACTTTTTTTTTTTTTTTCGGTTTGCAAGTCTGCATGACTGTGTGCGTGTGTGTGTGTGTAAAATCCTGCACTTCAGGTGCCAGCTGCCTCCTCGTCAGCCGTGACAGGCAGCACACAACAGTTGACAAACAGAGTCTTTCTAGAGGGACGCGAGTCGACTGGTGCGTCTGACCTCTGACGATCAGCCTCACGGTCGGGAGCCATTTACCAAATGTTTTCTCAGTAAAGCTCATGGGAGCATAAACAAGGAGGCATCTGACTGACTTCATGTAGGAGTGTTGGTGACCACTGAGAGCGACAGATTAGTCGTTGCCAAGAGGGGTGCAAAAAATGTTAAGCATTTTCAGCTTCTGTAAGAAATTCTTACTTGGTGCAGTCGTTAAAGAGATCCTTGCAAGGACTCTGCTCCAGCCTTTCCCGGCACCCTGCCACCACATCCTGGGGTATGTCCGGTAGATGGGCTGCAGACTGGAAGAGCCAATCAGAAACATTGAGGCGAGGGGACAGAAAACAAATTTCCATGATCAAGTTCGAGCACAGTCAGGCGAGCTGAGCTGATATTAAAACGTGACGTCTACAGAATGCCTCAAAAACGAGTGACACTCTTCAGCTTTCATAAAGCGTTTTCCACTAGCCGCTGTGCTAGCGCGTAGCACTGGGGATACTGTACTGAAGTAGAAGGATTAAATAAAATGTGACTAAATTGGTAAACAATATCATCCTAAATCAATCTTGAATGTGTTGTGGTGGAATTTGTGATACCAGCGTCCAAAAATGTACATTTGATCGTATGGTATATGATGATACATGTACATTTTAAAGTAAACATCCTTTTGACTCCAATGGACCATTCTCTTACCTATGCATCATCAGTGCAACAACAAAATCCAGTAGCACTCATCAACCAACCAACCAACTCAATGCAAGGACGCAGCTGCAAATCAGCACTGGCACAAATGTGTGTTCAGCCACAATTAGAAACAGAAGGTACTGGACATAGCACACGAAGCACAAAGTGCATCTCACCCCATTATTGAAGTAGGTGTCTAACACATTCAGTCCGTAGTCCCTTCTCTTTTCGTCAGGGGCAAGCTGGTACATGGCCTAACAGAAGAAACGAGTGTGATAAGAGCACTAACAAACAGCTCAACAGAGACACAGATGACGGCTTAAGGATATAATAGGACAATATATAGTGATCCGTGAAATCATTAATACTGTATATACTGTATATATAGATATATATTTTTAATTTAAGACACACAGAATATCATTCATACATCAATATTGGAATGTATTTACTCGTAAATATCCGTCAGGTTCTGGAATGAGGGTTGAGTAAGGGCAAAACAAGAAACATAATGCTAGAAGTTAGATAGAGATTACTAGTGACACATTTTATTTCCACCACCTGCCAGGAGACGACCCCCCCTGCCCCCCAACATTGCACTGTGACGAATCGTGTTGGTCAAACATGGCTGCAGGAAGCCAGTGGTCTGCTCCGGGCCATGTGTTTTGTTTGAAAACAAGCTCAGCGCCTGGCATCAGGGCCAAGACATGAAGTCGTCTGTCCAATCAACGATCCCGAAGATTAATGTAGGTTCTTGTTCAATGAGCATGATTCGCTGTTTTCTTTCACGCATACCTCCAGGGGTCTAGACACAAGCTTGGGCTTGTGTTTGTTTGCTCCCCCTGGGGACCTGCCTCTGACGTGGGCTTGACCTCATGGAGAGGTGCGTGGAGGAAGAAGAGGGGTCTGCACTCCGACAGCCTGTCAGGTTGCTAATCACCCTCTACACTCAACCCACCCACAAGCTACAGCTGCTGCCAAGACTCCCCCCCCCCCCCCCCCCCCCCCCCCCCCCCCCCCCCCCCCCCCCCCCACCCCCCCCCGGGGGGGGGGGGAAAA
>CAAKHB010007476.1:135531-150988 GCA_901007665.1 Aeoliscus strigatus | reverse complement strand
AGTGAAGTCATAGCTTAAAGAGCTTTAATGGTATGTTCCAATTGCTGTGGACGTCCGAGTTGTAATTCGATGCAATCACAGTTGTTGCCGTCTGCGGAGGTCCATGTTGCCGTGACGCTTCGGAACGTTCCTGGAGAGTGCATGTCGAACTACGCCGCACCATACGCGTCAATGCTGTCCCTACACGGTGGATGCAGCATCGATTTGACACAGAAGTTTAAAATTAAAATGTGTTACACTGTAACATCAAACCCACTGGTAACAAATGAGGCAGTTCTGTGTGCAAGTCATTGAAATGAACAAAAAAAGGCATCAGTGTTGCAAAACCAGCCAACCACCAACCAACACCAGGGTCATCATGGGGGATGTCACCCACCGATGGAATCCCAGCGAATGCTAATGTTAGCTTGCTAGCTAGTAAACCACGGCACATTTACAGGCACTGACACACATTTGGTGCCTGTGTGTGATCAATTGTTGTCTTCACTGTACAAGATTGTGAGGGCCGAGGCTTTATGTGTTGTTAATTTTCGCAAAAAGCAGCAGCTAGCGTATGAGCACAGCGTAAGAGTACTGCTTGATTTGAGACTGTGCTACTCCATCGAAATATGCGCAAGTAGCAAATTCCAACGCAGACTGCATGTGGAACACACCATAAACAGAAAAAAAATACAGTTCCCAAATCAGATCGTCAATTTAATCGACTCAACATTTTCCCATGATGAGTTATGGTGCAAACACCATTCTTGACGCCACTTTAACAATCTCTCTTAATACAAATATTGTGATCATGTTCTTATAACTAAACTAACAAATTCGATTTTTAAACATTCAGAGCATTCAAACGTCCTAAACCAACAACAAACGTTCTAAAACATACACAATTATCAGGTTCTCCATCTTGATGAAAAACATCTTTTGTACTAAAATAATAAAAAAAGGCACCTCTTACTCGTACTAAATTGCTCTGCTAAACACATGTAATGGAGGTCTAACATTGTCTCTCTGCAGACTTCACACACGACCATCTGCTCTGCTATGATCTGCAGCTCTGCCAGCGTAGGCGCTGCAAAGCATCATCAGCAGAGGAGCCGCCACGCTCTGCATTACGTGCTGCATGGTCCCCTCTATGACGAGCTAATGAGAGCGCCATTAACCATCTGCAGTAAGCTAATGTTGTCACAGCGTCAATCATCTGCATCCACAGGTTTCTACTGACAGACGTGATGCAGTACGTCATAGCAGTGTTTCCTAGAGGAAGGAACAATTAAAATGTCAGCGCTTTCTTTCAAGCTGAGTAATTGTGAATGGTTTGGATACTGTACACGGACTATGTGTGTAATGCAGGGCTCCACCCTGCTCACGTCAAAGTGGGTGTCAGTGTGAAAGTGAGACAGCTGACCCATAACTAAGGGCATGAACACAGGGGGAAAAAAATGAGCAGAGTACCATGTGGGAATAGCAATCAAGTTAACTAGTGTTTCCTCCAAGTTCCATGCCAGTTACAACGGAAACGTCAACTTTGTGCCTGAAATATAACCGTTTGATGAGCATCTGCAGACATCTGTTCCTATTGCCTGAATAAATAAAAATTAAAAAATAAAAAAACTGTCGCATTTGCCCAGCATACTGTGTGACGATCAGTCCAGACAATATATGGCAGTGACCACAGTCTTAGCACATTAATTTCAAACAAGACATGCTTCGAGCGGAGCTCTAGACCAATGCTAACTTAGTGGAACAGATAGTTGCAAATGGGCATTTCTATTATGTGTGCATGCAATACTGCCTTATTCATTGGAATACTGCAATGTGTTGTTGATAACACTCTTCAAAAAGGTACGTAGTTTGCAAATAACTTGCATAAATCGTTGGATTGTAATAATAAAATTCATTTAAAATTAATTTAAACATAGATTGTGATTACAATGGAACGGGAACTATGCTTTTTCAACAACACGCCACCATCCACTAGGGGTGCAACGACTGCACAACAAAATTTGTCAATGACTAATTTAATTTCTAACAATTCAGGACTAAAGAATGCTGTGCGTTAGTGAAGCAGCAACATGGAAGCAGCTGAAGTGACACCAACGCACAAGCTCAAAAGTTTGGGAACTTTTCACTCTCAACACAAAAAGAACCCGTTAAATTTAATGTTTGAAAGCTGAAGTGGTGAATCACGGGAACACCTGAGCTACGCATGAACATTTGAAGAGGAAGCATGTTTGGGAAGGCGTAAGATTCTTAGCTCCTATGCTACTAGCTAGCTAAACACAAAGACAAAGATAATAAGAGCCACTGTTTTTTTTGTGCAATTGTTAATCTGACTAATTACAGAAGTGAATATAGTCATTAGCTACAGTCCTACACACCACCTGCTTGTACACTGATTCTACACGTGTGTTAATGTCCACACCAAAAAGTAATACTGTGCTTTGGCAGCAGCAAGTATAATGGTTATTTACTGTTATTTACTGTCAACAGTAAACAAGACTGAGCTGGTTCCTATAAACGGTCAATACTCATGTGGAACTACATATGGTTTTGTTAAATTGCTCTCTCCCTGGTATTCTTGCAAACTCCATTTCCAACGGTTTGTAATTTGGTCTCAGGGGAGCCGTTGCAAGAATTTCCTCTGGCAGTAAAAGACAACCACGTCATGTCACTAACACCTAATGCAGGCAAAGCAACCACATACTGGAAATGTGGTGGGTGTATTTTATACATTAGGAGCTGAAGCAATGTGTAGAGTACACAGTGGCAGAGATGAGTGTTGGCTTGTGTGTCATCTCTATAACACCAAACCACTTCCCTTCCAGTTATTTCAACTGTGGCAGGCTGGGCACACCCTGTCAGGACACTTCTCCCTTCAGCCACCCAGTAGGAACTAGGGCTGCAATGATTCGAAGAATCGACGTAATCAAACTAAAATTTATCAACGCAACACACTGGCCGCTTCATGCTCATCTACAGTATAACTGCAGTGCACCACAGGAAGTGCTGGGGGCGGTATCGTTCGCTGTTTACATCCCACAAAGAAATGGACCAATGGAGCGCATGTATTATGGCGACACTCCGCTGTGTCATCATGTACCGCAGAAGTTCACAAGTTGACGCCTCAGATATTTTTACATTACATGCTAATTTGTTAATTAACCATCAGCCTATGATGCAAGGACATAATATGTTTGTGTTATACGTCTGTCAGTCGGAAAACCATGGAAGAAGATTGGTTAGCGAACGCTACGACAGGGTATCTTTCACAGGTATGAGGATTTAAGCAACTTAAACAGAACAGCGGTCCAAAGAAGTTGTTTAAAAATAAAGAAGACAATCGTCACTAATCAAAAAAATAATTCATAGATTAGTCAACAACAAAAATAATTGTTAGCTGCAACCCTAGTTGGAACCCACAATCCAGATGTGTACTGGATGTTCAAAAACCTACATGTGGAATACAACTGCAACTATCCACTATTCTACCAATTTTTTCATCTTTTAATCTGATAAATGACTTTCTTTATTGAAGCACAATAACAACAATACATAACATAGCGAATATGTGTGACCAAGTATCTAATCGCTGATCAAACATAGTCATTAACACAATTCCTTGCCCGACATTGATTAATGCTAACGTTAATGTTAGCGTGTGCTCGCGATGGACAGCGGACTGGATGCATAAAACTCTTGCAACTGAAATGCTTTAGTATCATTGTCATAATGTTATGTTTCAGCTGTGAGTGATCCAAACATTTGGACATTTTGGTCAGTTTCGGGCTGTTTGTATTGCCCTGCTACGCTTTGTAGTTTGCACCACTTACACCACTCCTATGTTTTGTGGGCGTGAGCTAGCTGTCCTGTGCTGCTGCTGCTGCATTTCCTTCCATGTGTGCAGTGGTTAGCATCCTTTTTTGCGGCGTTAGCACCACCCAGTCCTCCGAGGAAAACACAATGTTTTGTTTAAACAGAAGTCAAACACAGCCTCAATGAAGACTTTTTGCCTTGGTGATTTTTTTTAGTAGTTATAGTTACTCAATAGTTTAATAGTTACTCAAGGAATCCTTTCAGCTCTAATGTGTAAATTGGCTATTTTAATCACATGCTAATTCCAGGAGTGGAAAGGTGCTACTACACTATCCTCCTTTTCCAATGGCGTCAACTTGACAACTTCAACATGTCCTCAAACCTTAATCCAAAAGGGGTGAGAATATGATCAGCGCCACCAGAATGCAGGACAGAGCAGATGTAGCTGCGGAGCAACGTCCTCTGTTGTTGTCTGCTGCGACAGGTAGCTAAAATCTAAATTACGGTGGACTGCAAGCAACACATACTATACACATACTATACTAGCTCCGCAGTTCTTGTAAAGTGTGCAAATAAAGAAAGTGCAAGTTCCACGATAGCCCAGCATCTGTTTCAGCCCAATCTCTGGCTGCTTGTAACCAAAAACCAGACACATTCAAATCCTTTATGTCACAGGCACTTTGGGTAGGTCATTATTTTTGGCAGTTTTACATCATTTTAAATGGATGTGAAATGAAGGCTTTAAAGGTAACTCCCTCATACATCAGTGGCCTTAAACTGTCTCGTATTTGGTCCTATGTAATTTTCATTTTCATGAGCACTTTATTTTACTATGGCTACACCTCAGAGCACTCGTGGCCATTTAAGCGTCTGCAGCCAAGACGTGATACCGTTACTCCTGATTGCACTTCCATGTTTACTTCTGCTCTTCAAATCCCTATCAATTGGCCCATAGGCCTCTGAATGAACTAGGGCTCGAGTAATTCAATTCCAAAATTCCAAAATTTCAAATTTAGGCGGCTAACGCTTCTATCTTGATTATCTTAAGCCAAGGAAAGCGGCTTGAATGTCGCCGGATTCAGGAGACTCTTAACTTTCCAAGTCTGATGTCTCAATATCCTCGGTGGTTCACAGACAGAGCTACAGGGCCGATAAGAAAGGGTGAACCATCTGGAATTCATGGCGTTGATGTCTGACTTTGATCTGTGGATATTTTCTGAAACTAACCAATGAGCTTTCCAGAATCCCTGAGAACCCACTCTCCCTGTCAGAGAAACACTCAATTCACTTGGAAATATGGAGAATAATACTACAAAAAAGCATCTATTATTTTATTCATATATTCTACTTTTTTTATGAAGCTCAGATGTGGGTAAATGAATTTTCAAACACCAAATTAAGTTGTTCACATGAGTAAAGGTGTTTTCACATAAGATTTGAACATTTAACAAAATCAAGATTTTCAAATGTTTAGCAGAATTAGCTAAGCTCAGTTTGTTCTGAGTAATTTGAAATGACACACTTCGTAAAGATCCCCCCAGATCTTGTGATTTGTTCGGCGAATTAGGTGGCGTCCAATGTTTTTGCCACATTAACTGAAGAAGACGAGAAGCAGCAGAAACACAGGAAAACAAGCTCGCACAGACACAACGTACAGTAGACCAAACAGCAACCAAAACATTCAAAAATTTGAGCTGAACTGAAAATTAAGCCCATTGAGAAGCAAAATTAGCGCAACATAACGCTATGAAATCAATGCTTCAGCATCTCAACTGGAAGCAGAGGTTTTACATCCAGTCCACCATCGCTGTGCACGCCTCACACACAAATGTAAATCAGTGTCAGGCAAAGAGAAACGTTCATAATTGTGACGTGTTTATGACTTACACCCACTGATGTACGCCTGCAATGAAATGTAAATGACTACAAATCTTACTCTTTCTGTTGTGTTTCAAAGACAAAGCATTTTTTTCCCCACAAGTACTAGATTACTCCACGGAACAATCGGTAGAAGTAGTTTTCTGTACTCGATTCAGAATAATAAAGCAGTTTTCGCAAGCACCGAGTTTGTAGAAATTGTAGTTTCCTGGCGTAGGATACAAACATGACGCTGCCAAAGCGGCCTGCAGCTTGTTAATTCTTTGCACAACATTTAGTCCACATGGACGCCGATGACCATAAATGTCATGGGAAAGGTTTTCTGTTGTTCCCAAAGTTCTCTCTGTGGGACGTTTGATATTTACTAGGCAAAACAACAAATGTCCTCTTTCACTCATGTATGTGGTGGTTTTGTCATCACTAATTTAAAAAGCAGCAATGAAACTCAGTGGTTGTTGGTTCAAATGTGTTAACGGGTCTCGTTTAGACACCAGTTAATTCATTTTTTCAGCAAATGGATGTGCTATTATGTACAATAAACATGTTTGGTCTTATTTAACGTGAAAACTTTTAAGTTAAGTAAAATATTACATCTAATTGAGCACCTCCAGCATTTGGATAATATTTGGAGAAATTGTGCACCAGCAACAGATGTGGCACAGTATTATCTCATAAATTTTCCATCAGCCACCAAGCATTTGTCTTGTCATTTCTCTCTCCAGCACAAGGTCAGAGAGTTAAAGCCCGGAATTAATGTCTTGCTCAAGGACACACTGGTGTAAATGTGACACCACCTCCACACATACTCTCCTAGTTTCACGTTATTTAGCTGACTTCTGATCCACTGGAGATGTTTTGTAACCTGGATTTGGGCATTTGAGGCGAAACTGGCAGCTTGTTGTGACTCTGCCCTTCTTGACATTGTCACAGTGACCTGTCTGATAGCTGACACAGCTCCAACAGCTCCACAAAGACTTAATCAAAGTCGAAGGGCAGAAAATGGCTAATTTGGCAATAATTCAACATCTTTAACAGGAATCACAAAACAATCAGCTCGATACTTCTTGCATTTATGAGACGACAGAGCAAAGAAAATGTGAGGAGGTATCGTGTGATTAACTAGGAACAATTAACCCGTGTATTACACCACTCGGGACAGGAGTGAGGAATATATTTTACATTCTTTGTGACAGAGATCTGAAAAATGGGAGGTGTCTGCACAGGCAGGAGACAAACTATACATTGAATAATACATCAATACATAAATGAGATAATACATGTACATGGTTTGGAAAAGAACTCTCATAGAGTCACTAACTGACATGTTTCACATTTGGAGAAGTAATATTTGGACACCTAAAGCCCTAATAACCAATGATTGTTCAAAATACAATTACATAATAGAAGACGTGTCAGCCTGCTCTAGGAAAAGTAAAAATAAAAAATTCTACAAAAGTAATAAGAGATTAAACATCATGTCGACTACATCAAAATAGTTCAGCGCAGATCATAATCTGAACCTTATCGAGTTTACTGAGGGTCACATTTTAGGGAATCAGTAACTTCTACACTCGTGTTTTCTCCTCGGGTCCTTTTGAAGCCGCTGATAAGTTTCTACAGTACAGGGGGGGATCAGGCCCGATGTTGAGCCTGTGGATCTATTCCGTGGACACCCACCTCACCTGGTAACAGTCCTGACAATGCAAAGCACTATGTAAGGGGCAGGTGAAGAGAGGCCCGGGGCCTCGTAAGGAGCAGCTGGTGCCACGAAATGGACCCTGTTGCTGTGAATAATCCATTTCACAGCAGGGTTGGCTTTTAGTCTCCGACTGAAATGAAGTCCGTATATAAAGCCAATCCATGAGCAAGACTGTGCAGACACTGACCACCACTGCAAAGAACGAATCTGGGTGAGCAAACTGAACCGGACCACTTACTGAAAAGATTTGTTCATTTCAGTTATGCTGAGTGCGGCCGTAAACTGCTGCGCGTGAACCTGGTCCGTCGTTCGCTCCCTGAGAATGAAAACAAAACTGCTGCGCGGGTTACGTACTGAGTGTACTGGACGATACTGTTCACTGAGCGTACTGATACGCAATGAACTTACGGATTCGCTGTGGATGTAGTTACACACTGAAGGTGAGCCCTGGGTAATCTTCAGCAGTTTAAATGACTAAGACCAATGCTGAAATGTATACGAGTTAAAAAAAAATATTTAGAACATGTTTAAACCTGCGTTCATCTCCATCGTTCAAGGGGGAAATTTCTAAAATGTCATGTCTGGAGGAAGGGGATTCCGTGCACGAATCTTTTGAACCAAAATGACTCTACTGATTTAGTACACCTAACTGAACTGTTTCGCCCATCACTGACCATCACCACCAAAGGGAGTAAGTTGCTGTTGTGACTAAAGCTTCACCTTGTCCCGAGGCCTTTCAGAGGCAGTACAACAGTCTGCTGGTGTCTGCTCGGACTAGACCAGAAACAAACAAGTGGAAATCGTTGAGCTGCAATAACACATTTCCCTCCCCTCCTCTGCACACCCACCCTGCGCCCACTCACTGGCTGCACAGTCGCCTCTCTGCTCCGCCATCTCCTGGAAACAGATGGAGCCTCCACCTCCAGGTGAGCGCTGCGGCTGCCGGCCCACCGAGCAGCGTGCACCCGCGGGGCGGGGATGATGTGGCCGCTGCTGCTGCTGGTGGTGGTGGTGGTGGTGGTGAAGGGGGGGTGGTGGTCTGAGGCACCACCGGGGCCACATGGTGGACCCTCCTCCAGCTTCCCCTACCGTAAGCTAACCTCTCTGCGTCAGACCCCCACCGTGTTAGTCTGTGTGACCATGACAGGTGAGAGGAGCCCAGCCGAGAGGAAACCACTGCGCAGCGCGCGCGCGCACACACACACACCAGCCATGACATACTCCATTATCAACCTACATCTCATAAAAAACAGACACTGGTGGTGGAGAGGAATTGCTCGACAGCCCCTAATGAATCCTGCGATGTGTGCGCGATGCTGCAAACCCTCCCGGTGGTTGGCCGGCCGGCCGGTCGCCCGGCCAGCAGGGCCCGACCCTCCCGCTGCACGTCGGTGCCCGCACACACCGTTCTGGTTCATTGTGTGTTTATTTAACGGTGTGTGTGTGTGTGTGTGTGTGTGTGTGTGTGTGTGTGTGTGTGTGTCAGGGTTGGAAGACAAAAGCGTGAATCCTGGAGGACAAGCGAGAGCTCCGGGTTCTGTCCGTGCCGCTGAGGAGGAGGGTGGGGGGGAACGGACGGAGGGAGGGAGGGGAAAAAAACACATTTCATCTTTCCCCATTTTGACATTTCGGCCGCGCTTACCTTCTCTTGCCTTGAGGAGAACCGTGTTGGCCACGATGTTTTCTATCTCCATTGTCAGAACGTGAATTCCGAGCAGTCGCGATACATGTCACTCGGCGGAGGCAGAAAAAGAAAAACGGCTGTTCGGATCAAACGTGCCGACGGCGATGAAACGGCTGCACGCGCGCTGGGAGAACGCGGAAGTGGCGCATAGTCGGTGTTCACGAGCGCCCGCCGTTTGTCTCCATTGCAAAGATGTTTTGTGAAAGCAATGGAGCTGCTGTTAGCATTCACTGCTGCCTCCTCCCTTCTCTTTCTGCCTGCTGCCTGCACTCCTTCCTGCTTTGGGCTCTCCCTCCCTCCTCCTCCTCCTCCTCCACTCCTCCTCTTCGCCCCTCCTCTGCTCAAAGTGGCAGCTAGAGTAGGAGGGATCCGTTTACAACCAGGGCAACGGCGCACACGGGTGTTCAAGTGCACCAACACCGAAGCTCCGTGTCCTTAAATTTGGCTGTAAACTGTATAAACACAAACTAATGAGTCAGTAATGGTCAAAGGAGTTCATACTTTCTCGTTATTTTGAGATAATTCTCTCCAGGTTCTCTGGCTTCATCCCATTATGAATGTGCCATTGTTTTAAGATACCAGGATATAATTTACTTTGTTCGTTTGTCATCGCCCACTAGCTCTGGTTAGGGGGGTTTTGTTGGAGCACATGGAAAGACAGAAGAACATCCATGCACACATTCACACCAACAGACAATTTAGAGGAACCAACTAACCTGGCATGCTTTTGGAGGTGGAGGAAACCGGAGTACCTGGAGTGAGCCCGCGCCCGCGCCGGAGAGCATGCAAACTCCACACTTTGAAACACTAAAATCATTATGATATGTAAATCATTTTCTTTTCAGATAAGGCATTATCAGACTGTTAAGGGTTCTTTCCTGGGAACTCTGGCTTCCCTCCACCTTCAAGAAAGAGAATGCCTGACACCGCAGGTGTGAATGTGATGTGGTTGTCTGAAGTGGTGACTGGACCAGGGTGAGCCCCACCATTCACCCACTGACAACTGAGATTAACTCCAGTGTGAACTATGACCCTTAACAGCAGAAAGCCTTTGGGGGTTGGAGGAAGCCAGAGTATCTGGAGACAGACATGGGGAGAGTATGCAAACTCCACACAGAAAGACCCCCAGGCAAGAAATCCAACCAGGGACCTTCCTCCTGAGATTTCACTCATTTACCCTAGCAGAATTCTTATTATATTTGGATTATTTGGGAAATGAAATTATAATTAATTGAACATACTAGGGTATTATTCTGACACGTATTTTAATAAATGTATTTGGAGATGCTGAATTATTAATGATTATCAGATAGTTAATATCTTGGGAGAGTTATTATTTTTAAGAAGAAATGTCATTGTCTTAGGGTAATAAACCTATTTCATTTCATTATTGAATGTTCCGTGATAGTGGTAGAAATGTGTCTCCATGAAAACTGATGTGACATTTACTACAACTACAACTGTGACACAACCAATCAGTGAATTTGCTGGTGATCTCTCATTCAGCATGAAATAGGACCCTGTTTTGTAGACAGATACTATACTGACATGTCCAATATCCTGATTTGTGATGTCTTCTTCACAGATACCCCGTCACCACAGACAATCTGATGTTAGTTTGTAACTAATACCCAATCTCAAATTGTTCGCCGTGTTTTCTAAGCGCCATGTGCCAAGAACCAGCTCTGAAGGCTGGAAAATTGGTTCCAGAACAGCACCAACACTTCTCTGGTCTCGAACCAAGATCCGCTGACATCATACTCATTTTCCACCATGGCAGCTTGAAGGCCAGTCTCCTGATCTCTGTGTTTCAACGGCCAAAAAGCTAACGCTAGTGAATTGTTGTTGTTTTACTCATGTTGCTGGGAAAGTGGAGTCTCACACAGACATTCAATGATGTAACGATGTGGCCTTCTGGTGACTTTTCAGCTGCTCCGAATACAAACAAAGTTGGAAAATCACCGTACACATCCATTCATTGCTATACTTGGATTCTATGACGGGAGAAATGTTCCTTTTTTTAGCGACTGAGTGAGGAAACAATTGTTTCAAACCCTGCACACACACTCAACTTCATGACTGTCAAACAAAAAACATCATATGTGCCTTTTTTTTTCCACCGGAGCCATATAGCACAGATACCACACATGTGTTTTGGGGATCTATTGATCCATATAATTCATATTCATATTCATATTCCTTCATATTTTAGTGAATAATTACCCTTTACAATGTAATGTATATTCATACATACATTACATACATCATAATCTGACATTATACATGCAAAATACCCATGTACTGAATATCTATGCAAACATCCGTGACAAAGTGTACGACAAACTGTGCATGTTATTACACATTGTTTTAGGGAAAAGTTTATTCCTTGGTTATCTTCCCCTCGCTCCTGCTCTTGCTTTCATGAAGCAGACTCAACATGCTTTTTTTTCAGCAAGTCTAAGCAAGTTGATTTAGTTTCATAAACAAAGCTCAAAATAGTCTGCGCTAAGCCACCGTGGAAACATATGCAGGGATGTGAACTTTATTGAGACTTCAACAGGGAAATTAAGTTGTTACAGCAGTGCAATGCCGTAGTGTGCAATCAATAGTACACGAGGAACAAAAACAATTTTAAAAAGTACATATGTGCCAAATTATGAGTATAGAAAATTCTTTAAGTTGCACATTAAATACAGAAAATACCTCTGCTTTAGAGTAACTTCATAGATTTGTAAAAGCAGGCAAGTGTGGTATTTAATTAGAATTTGTCTACTACATAGAATGTAGGATGAGAATATATTGAATGGCATGTTGCACTATATTTTGCATATAGGCCCTCTCTCTCTCTTACGGCAACTAGAGATGGGTCTCCAAGGACACAATTTGGTGCAACACAGGACACAACAGAATGCCTCAAACTGCTCTCTTTTTCCACCAGTGACATGTTCCTGGACAAGTCTCACAGGTGGAAGCGCTAGAAATGCTCCCACCTAGTGGGCATGATTCAAAATTACAACAAGGGTTACAGGGTATTTTACAGTTCTGTCTGATTTATGCTGACATACAACTAAACAGTGCTGCCATACAACACAGAAATCACCGTTTTACTTCCATATTGGTGCAGTGGTTAGCACTGTAGCCTCATAGCAAAAAGGTCCCTGCTTCAATTCCTTGCCTGGGATCTTTCTCTGTGCAGTTTGCATACTCTCGATGTGTCTGCATGGGTTCTCTGGCTTCCTCCTACCTCCAAAAGCACGCTAAGGTTAATTGGTTACTTTTTAATTTTCTAAATTGCCCGTAAGTGTGAATATGAGTGTGAATGGTTGTCTCTCTTTCATGTGGCCCTACAATCTGCTGTGACTCTCTGACGTTCACCCGCTGTGTGATTGTTCAGCTGCAGCTGCTAACTAACTACTACTAGATGCTAACTACCTATAGGTGAACTATGTAAAACTGGGCAGAATACCGACATCTAGTGGGCTGACATTGGACTTGCAACACACACAAACACACACAAAAAACACACCAGCCGGGTTGCCAATTGAATGAAGTGATCAGTCTGCACCATCCATGTCAAGTTACAAATTTCAACTAATCAATACATTTTAAAACAGTATTTAACATTAGCTCTGCCGTCTATTAGAGACATATCTATAACAGCCACCTATCGCTAGACTGGTTGTTCTGTCGTTTTCTGCTACCACTGCTCATTTTGTTTATTTTCAACCACCACTTACCTCCCTGGCCATGTGTGAATAATACCAGTTAATTTAGAAGTGTTATTTCAGTCAGCTTCTTCAAGGTAGCAGTTTTTGATAATGCACCTGCACCCTGAAACTGAACTATGCTATGCTGAAAATAAAGGTAATAAGGAGTGATAGCATTATTTGACAAGATGACATCCAGGGCAGCAAACATGTATGGGCGTGACCTAAAGACTCGGCGATGTGTTACAGCGCATGCGCAGAGTCAGGAGGTAGCACACTTCTCGGTGGGTCGAAAAGAACACCCCGTCGACACTGGACAGGACAGGAAGACTGAGCCCCTCCGTTTACTGGGTGTGGAGGTGGATGGTTCACCACCAGTAATGTCATATCTAGGGGTCAATGTCATATAATGGAAACAAGTAACGTTGTTGATAAGGGATTTGGCCCACATGTAACGTTAGCTAAGTTAGCAAGCGAGTTAGCTTCTTACCAATCCAGGAGAAAAGTCGCCATTTCCGTGTGCGTTTTGATGCCAATGAAGTCCTTTCTATGAGTCCATCTAGAATCTGCTTCTCCAATATTGACTCTGTTTTTTGTTCCTCTCCGGTCATTCTACCTCTGTGATTCATAACTCCGGGGCTGACTTGCAGACTCCTTCTGTGCCGAGCGTAGAGACCATATCTGGCAACTCACAATGCACCAATCACTGGCTTGTACATGTAAACATTGTCGGGCCCATTAAAGAATATAAAATGATTAATTCACACGATATAGATTTTTTTTTCCAGTTCATTCTGTGCCCCTCTAAACGCTTAAAAAAAAAAAAAAAAGAATATAGCTTTTAATACAAATTCTACATAGCCCACCTTTAACGTGCCCACACAGAAAAACGGACTGGTTAGTGTGGAGATCAGGAGCAGGTGTCAGGTGTGAGTCGGGCTGACGGGCGATTGGCTGAACAAAGCGTGTGTGCGGGCGGGGCTCATGATGCAGCGATAGGAAGGTGTGGCTGAAAAGTTTTTTGACTGCGCCTTGTGACGCGCGTGCGTTTGTGTGCGTGTGCGTGCGCTCACATGACTGCGCACGCAGTCGGACGCGCTGAAAGCAGAGAGCGAAGAGGAAACCGTGAGCTCCGGCTTTATTTTACTCTTACTTGGAGAACGCTGGGACCCCGTCGGTATGTTCTCGTTCGGGGAGATAACGGACTTTCTCGCCGGAAACGCCTTCTCAACCCCCGTCGGTCAGAGAATCGGTAAGTCGCCGGATGCTGCAGGGCAACTTGACAGAAGTTTCCCAGTGGAGTTGGTGATTGTTTGATGTTATGAACACATCAAATAGGGTGTGTGTGTCTGCGCGCGTTGGAATCGCGTCCTCAGGAGTAAATACTCTGATTTGTGACCGTTGTTTGATTGGGAGTGAATGTCTGACGTTCGAACGCTCACAGGACCGGCGGGTTCGACCATCATGTGATCGTTTCCTCTGGTTCCTTCACGTCCTTCACCCAGATGTGTCCAGCAGCTGCAGCTGGTGACATGCACTCACCGTGTACGTGAAATGTAAATGGGGATGTTTGAATGTTTCATCATTCCACCAGCCAGCAGGGGGCGACTTCACTGATCAAATCATAATCAGAACTTCAGGAAACAGGAAGTAAGAGATATTTTTATTTAAGTATGACCATAAAATAGTTCCTTGTATTAATGCATCTGGGCTCACTTTTTGCACTAGTCATAAGAGAAATAGATTTCATATAGTGCCAAAAGTCAACTTTAAATGAGATTATGGTTTGGGAGGTTATAGGAAATGTAGGTTTATAAATGATCAACTTGGGGAAAAAGAAATATAGAATAATGCAATTTGTTAAAAAACACAAGTGATTTTCTTCAGTTGTTTCCCAGAAGATGACACTGTGGGTACAATGGCAAAATAAATGTAGCATCATTAACTCATTAAATCTATAAGTATGTGTTGGAGTGATAAACATTCTGAGGTATCTTGAAATTAATTTGTGCTCAAAGGTTTTTAAGTTATTCAACAGTCAACATAGTTCCTCCAACTTTTAATACAGGTTGACAAATCCCCCTTCATGAGTAGTATATATGTTTTGCTGATGTCAGTTTCTGTACAATCACCCTAAAATATAAATTATACATTTTATAAATTATACATTTTTTTGGTCTTAGGCACATATTTGTATCCTTAACACAGCACCATGCTCACTATGTAAACAGTGGTTCCCTTTAGCTGAAATAGACAGTATAGGATGATATTATAAGAACTAAATCAGAAAATGTTTATGTTTCAAATTAGGCTGGCACAATCTGCAATGATTCCAATGCATTTAAGTTACACCGGCCAGTCAAGTATCAATGTTAATGGTTGAACATATTCAAAACGTGGTTATTTTTGCACACGTTTGGACCCAATCACACAGACTGAAGCCTTCAGAAAGCCTGTACCAGCTACTGTTGCGCACACGCAGCAGATGATGTCTGGAGATAAGGTGACAACTGGACGACACTCATCTCATGAGTGATTCTAAAATGTTACACACCCGCCTCAACCCTTCCTTCCTCTTATCTCATCCACTAACGCTCTCACACACACACGTCAGAAGGCTTCGGCTACTTTCGACAAAGAGAACGGAACCAGCTGACAGTCACATGAAGTGCGGTGTGT
>CAAKHB010007476.1:89506-104498 GCA_901007665.1 Aeoliscus strigatus | reverse complement strand
CTTTTGTATAAAGCAATCCAATAAACTCTCTCTCTCTCTCTCTCTCTCTCTCTCTCTCTCTCTCTCACACACACACACACACACACACACACACACACACTGACCAGACAATAAGCGTTGTTTACCACGATCAAAACAAAGACAAACACCGTCGTATGTTTTCTCATGGCTGATTATACACGTCAGACGTGCTGTTGCTCTCCGCCGCTGCCGTCGGGCCGACACATCTGATGAAGACACAGACGACCTCACTGCTGAGGTATGTTTCCAAATCTGTGTTCCTGTGAAACTTTGGGACAGGTTCTCTCCCGATCCGTTGCCTCAGGCCAACCTGAAGCCAGAGTGGGACGTCAATAATTTCTCAAGCCTTTATTTTCCGCCTGTGTTCGCGGCAGCTCTTGTCTTGTCTTGCACCCTGTTGTTTTGCTGCTCAGGAGCTCAGAGAGGTGATCTCATCCGCGCCTCGCTCCTCAACCCCCCACTCCAGAAACAACATTGTATTTATCGGACCAAAATAGCCTCCTCAGGCTGGAAAAACCCAAGTCAAGACAAACACAAATAGGCCAAGAGTTTTTTTTTTTTTTTTTTTCCGAGGAAGTCAGTCTGAGCTGGAGGTGATGGCTTTGACTGACAACAGCCTGGAGGAACCCAACACCACTCCACATGTGCTGCTGTATGCTGACTGTTAGGAGCAGGTCCTTAAAAACGACTGCTGCTCTTTGAGTGAACAGACTTCCTCTACCTGTGCAGCGTAACACACATAAGGAAACACAACAAACTGTGAAGAAACATGAAGCGATTGAGGGATTTTCATGCGCCGTCATCGACTTCGTCTGCAAACCACATGTCAGTATTTGAACCGTCGCTCTCACCAGACCGTACTCATGCAACTACAAAAGTCATTTCATTTGGAGGTGTGTGACCGCTGACACTCTGGATTAAAATAATATGTGATATGAATAATTGTATGTGTGTATAATGTAGAATACACACGATCCAGTCATGTTGTCCCCACTGTACATCTTCGTCCATACTGTACATACGAGTGTACAGACCCATGTAGAACGACCATAAATAACCATAAATAACGGTACAATTTATATCGTAGCTGTGTCAGTTTCTTTTTATTTCATATACTCTGGTTCATTTACTTACTGTATTATATGCCCTGACAAAAAAAGTTGAATGTGATTCAGTAAATCACAGGTTGAAGAACCATGTGCCGTCCTTTTCTTTCTACGATTATGGAGAAAGTTATAAAGTCATAAATTATATAAGTCCTAAATCAGTCACATGGATATTTAAAATACTATGTATTTTTTAATGACATCCAATCATGTTTTACAATGCATCATAGCCAACAGCATTAGCCAATCGAATAAGAGGACTGGAAGTTGGGATGGATAGTAAACGTCTACTCGTCAAAGTTACAAATGGCCTTTTAACTGCATGTGAGGAGGGAGGTCTGTTTGTGCTGGTTCTACGAGAGCTTAACCCAATCATCAATACAAACACTTATGAAGGACACTTAAAAGGTTGGAGTCCTTCCTGTCTGTTATTTTAGTTCATGTGAATGCATCAAAGATGAGTCATCTGTTTACCCCGCGGTTTGTCCAGGTGTTCCACAAGGTTCTGTACCTGAACCACTGACGTTTGCTCGGTCACATTCCGAGAACACACTCAATTATTTCCCATTTGTCAGTTACACGGTGAAATGTGTGTATTGACTGAACTTCAAGCTTTTGTCTCACTCCCCTCTCTTTCATCCCAACTGACATTGGACAGCCGAGAATATAATAACTCTCATTTGCTGTAAAAATAAAATGTGACTAGATTGACAGTATCACAAATGTGTCAACTGATTCTAGGGGTGCACTGTGCCAAAATTATGGTCACATGCGAAGGAATGTACACTGTATCATCGTGCATCGGCACGATAAACCCATCAGTCGCTTTAGCCTTGATCATTTTGTTAGGTACACGTCAAGTCAGGATTCAAAGCTCTTTCTAATCGTGGAGGCCTGTCAAGTCAAGTCAGATCTTATTGGAATGTTATCTCATAAAGCAGCTTAAACAAACAAGAGTGTGAATTCTGGCTGTTAAAGTGGTTTCATACAACGCCACATAACGAGGCCGATGCCAAGGAGATGGAAGCGTCAAGTTAATGGTGGACCCACACGCTTTTTAAGCAGCCCGAGAGGTCAAGCATGGAGCAATTGATTTCACAGCGGGAAAACATGTTGTTAAGGAAAGACCACGACGTTCAGGACAACTGAGCTGCTCCGAGCGCTGCGAACCTTTGAAACACGTCAGGCACAAGAGACATACTAGGAAGGCAAAGAATTGTTGAAGTGTAAAGTAACACAGAGGTTACTTCAACTAAATGAACAATATGGGAAGAAAGACAGAAAGAACAAAAGGAACAAATGGTATTATGCCCTGGGGGGACGGGGAAGGGGAAGGAGTTGGTTCCACTTAGGTGAACATGCAGATTCAAAGACATGTGTAATGGTACGGCGCACACACTAGCTAGCCCCACGAATATTGAACTGATGAAAGTCCATAAATCGTCAGATCTGTCAAACAAATCTAATTGTCAGTCAAACAAGTGAGACAAGCAGTAAGTAGTGATAGCAGCATGTGTAAAAGGTTCTCAAAATGGTCTCATCCTCTGCGTGTTCTCATGCTCATCATAGCCTGACTGCTGGAACCCAGTCTGGACCAGACTTGATTCCTACATCAGTTTCCATGGTTACTGAACCCTGATGACGAGAGCTGAATTGATGAAACCCAAGACGTGTTGAAATAAGTCGGGGTTTCTGAAACACGCCTCAGGCCAACATAGAGTCCTAAATACTAAAACAAATCGCAATCATTATTAACAACAACAGCAACACTAATAATAACAATTATAGCTATTAATGAATAATATTTAACAATAATAATCAACTATGAAAAAGGAAGACAAAACTAATGATTAATTAATCATTTGATTAAACAAATGATATATAACATGTTATTTATTTGAGTAAAATATATAATAAGACTTTATTCGTGGTCCAGGTACTAACTCATTCATGCTGTGTTGATGTGGGTGTTTTGGATTCAGTGCATCCACAGAAGTTTCCCGTTGCTCCAGCACTAAACAGCAGTGAGACAATTTAGTCTGTCCGGCCAGAAGTACAGATGAAACACATGAACCAACAGACGCACCGCAACATCCACACAGACAGACAAACATTAGCCCACAGTCTGACCCTCCACTTCTCCGCCAACTGAGGAGGAGGGGGGAAAAACTTGAAGAATTAAAAACACATTCCATTTCCCGTAAAGCAGAGAGAAGGAGCAGTGAGTCACTGGAGCAGTTTGAAACAGGCCCGTTTTAGTTCCAGACATGTCGTCTTAAAACGTCTTTTAACCTCTGTGGGTCCTCTCAGATGATCACTGGTTCTCCTTCCTCAGGCTGCCTCCGAGTCTTCATGGAGATCAGTCCCTCACTGGCACCGAGGAGATGTGGTGGGAGCAGCTGTTGTACATCTATTTGGAAGAACAACCGCAGAACTGCACATGTGACGTGACACTGCTATCAGGAATGACACATCTTCAACCACACACACACACACACACACCCTGGATCATTCCAGACGGAGCCCCCTAGAAACACACTCAAACCTCAGAAATGATCAGGGTTTTCCGTTCCGATCACAGACGTCTTGAGTCACAGACGGCGCTCCAACCTCACACACTCTGACTGGTTAATTACCTCCACTGAGAGTCAATCACGGTGGAACTCCGTCAACCCCCCCTCTGCTGCGGCTGACTCACGCTGAAGGTCAGGTGGAGCGGCTATCAGCGGAACGTGTTCACACCCGACAGTCGGCCTGATATTCACGGCAGATCACAACATTTGCACCAGCTGGCTGAGGACGTCTTGTTCCCCTCTGGTCCATCTCGTGTCTTCTTCTCGTTCTGTCTTTTCGTAAGATCTCAGACTCTTCATACACACTGGAGGATGCAACTGATGACGTTCTCTAAGATAAATGTCATAACCTCCTTTTCCAACACTACCATGGACGTTTTTTTCAAAGAAGATAGACTTAACTTAATCAGAAAAACAGTCCAGACATTGTTAATGTGGTGAAACTGTCCCAGCAGCCATCTCTCCTGTGTGCTAATGCTACATGGTGTTAGCTAATTGTGCGGCAAGGCTAAGTAGTACCCCCCCACACACACACCCCTCCACCCCGCAATTATGTTATCACAACTGAAGATGGTTGATTAGATTAGATTACAAAACTGGATTTGTCATGACGTCTGAACGGTAGCGTGATTCAGTCAGCATTGAGTTTGACACCCACCGCTTAGACAGTTCCTTCCATCACCTGCTCTAAGGTAAAAGCATTTAATTGGATTGTTTAAGGACACAGATTCATCCACAAGGAATTCACAGCGAATGGCTGTGAGGGGACTGCTCTTTATATTTTACCACCAGAGTCAAATAATGACATGAACTGTTTGTCTGGTTACTACTTTACTCCATCTTTATGTCTTTATTATATCTTTATTCTATTCTTTATTCCATTCATATGAATAGGGTGGACAACATATTAGAAACTCCTCCCGACACATGAGCGTTGGCGTGTTGTGTTATAGTTCATGTTGCACCAGACTGTGGTATGTAAAGTTTTCACATAGTTTGTTTGGTTTCATAGGATTAGTTATAATAATTCATGACAGAATAAATGATGTGGTAAAAAGACGACAAACATAAACCTAAATTACAAAATAACATTTAAATAGAGATTTTATTTGGAACACACATACTGTTCTTAGTCATCAGAAGAGCTGCGCGCACACACACGCACACACACACACACACCCTCTCCTTTATTGCCCCGACCATGCACTAGGGGGGACAGCAGTGACTCAGATCGAGTCACACACACACACACACACACACACACACACACACACACACACACACACACACACACACAGAATCTCGCATACACTCAAACACTTGCCATACAGTGGTCAAGTTTATTGGTTCCAGTCCTCTAAACTCCTGGAGACATGAGTGCTGTTATATTTAGATTTAGAACGATCGTGACTTCTGTGGGGAAAGCAGGGAGACGTGATGATCTGGTGATTTGTCTTTGTGATCGGTCGTCATGTGCCTGAACACCTCACCAGGGACGCACATGGAGAATGATTAGACTGGCAGAATTTTTGGTCAACGATAAGTTAGTTAACCAACTAACTGCATCTTCACTGATGATTGTGGATCGTAGATGCCTGGAAAACAGGAGCAGGAGGAGGAGGAGGAGGGTTTTCGGTTGAGCTCTCTATCCTCCCATTATCCTCATGTGGAATCAGAAACATCATGAAGTCATCACTCCCTCGTGGGGAATTTACTGCCTGTAAAAATAAACTCATGCTGCTAAACCTTGATATTGTGCACAAACTTTGGCATCTGACACTCTTCCGAGATTATCACGTCAATGCACAGTTGGGGAAATGCTCAAAGCGTCATATTTTCCACGAGGAGAAAGGATTGTTTGTTCCACCGTTCAGGGGGAAAGAAAAGAAAAGAAACCGAGGAAGAGGGAGATGAGCGAGCAGATGGATGGATGTTGGAACAGAATGGTGAGGTGAAAGAGGGTGGTTAGCTGGCATGGTGTTTGCGAGCAAATATATGCGTCACTAAAGCTATTCCAAGATGAACAAATGCCTCTCCCTCTTTTCACCCAGAAAACATTTTGATAGGCTTTGGCTGTTTCCTTGACAACAGTGTAGTAATTTGAGGGATCAGAGGTGGCAGAGTGAGGGTTTTTGATCTAACCGTGAGCGAATGAGGGAGGGTGAGAGAGCGCTGACACAATGGCTGAAGGAAATAGGTTCTTCCTTCAGCCGTCTCTTGTATAAGAAGTTCATATTCAGAGATGTGCGTAGAGGTGAGGGGGGGGATGTGTGATCAGGGGATGAGGGGGCTTTCAGCGCTGTCGATGGGAAAAATCTACTTTCCATTGATATCCCAGACATTTATTGGTAATGTGGACATTCTGGGACTGAGACAAGCATCTAATGACAAATATCGCTGGATTAGACAGATGCAGAAAACCTCCATGAACCGACGACAGATCTGATGATTGATGAAGTACATCTGAAGCAACTTCTGATCATCATCATGTTAAATTAAACACCTGCTAATGATCTGTACGAATGCAGATCTCATAAAAACTGGCTTCAAGGGATTTTTGGATTTTCGCTGTAAAGCTAAAACCACAGACACAGTTTCATCTCTTTGGCTCCAGCGTTTTGACCCCACAAGGTTCATCAGTCACCGCAGTTCCTCCATCTCCACACAACGAAAAACTCTCCATTCTGTCCTCTCTGCCGGGCTCGGAATTGTTCTCAGAGAGGTGTACGTGCACACACACACACACACACACACACACACACACACACACACACACACACACACACACACTTTTTATGACAGGAAATTCAGATGAACCATTTCCTGCTGCGTGTGGCACAGGATGTGAAGTAGTAACTCATTGTGTTTCAGTGTGTTAAATGAATGAGAGAGAGACACTCACTGTGGAGGAACACAGTCTCTCTCTCTCTCTCTCTCTCTCTCTCTCTCTCAAAGCCCATTTGAAGTCTCAACCTAATGGGAGCCACACTGATGCTCACCTTAACACACACACACACACACAGACATATAGTACGTACAGGATTCCACAGGATGCAGTGGACTATATTTGTCCGATTAATCATCCTGACAGTTTCCGACCTGAAGCTCACTGAACAGTACAACACCCAGTGAGCAGGAACCATCATGTTTATTTGCAACCAAAGCCCAAATCATCATCTGAACAACTAAAAATAGCATTTTCCGCTTAAATTTCTTGCTTAATCAGGTATTTCAACACGGTTCAACAAGTAAATTAAAGTACACAGATGAAACACACATGCAAGCCTCTTCTCTGCACATGACTCATTGATGCCCACCTCCAAGTCCTGGAGAACTCCAACACTGTCTGTGGAATAAACCAGCTTTCCCTTCCCACTCCATCAGTATTCTCTGACTTTTGTCACTGTGAGAACCTCCCTCACAACACAACGCCAACAATCATCTCTCCTACGTTATGCTCACAAATTATACTGTTTTTCTTCAGTTCCATTCCATCTCCAGAGTACAGAGCTGAAAATTCTCACATGTCTTTGGAAATTGCTGGTCAGGTCACTGGACTCAAGGATGTTCTGCCCTGACCTGATTTTTTTTTTTTTTTTTTTTAATTGAAATACAGCTAAAGTGATTTGTGGGCCAAATACTGTTGATAGAAAACTTTCATTAGTCACTCTGACCCATCGACACAGAACCGCTTGTTCAGAGGGTTAGTCATCCTGCTCAGTCCGTAAACATTTAACCAACAAGCAAAAAAAAAAAAAGAAGTCATTTCAGTGAAAACATATTTATATCACTTACAGTTTTACATCTGTAGTCCTATGCAATACCTTAAACTCAACCAGGGCCTCCATCTCAAAAGAGAAAGCTGATTCCATAATGCACCACGCGTACTTCTGGAGGTGGAACATAAATGCAACCCACCTCGATCGCCAACTGTTCTTCAAGTTCATCTAGTCGTGTTTTGATTCCAGCGGGTTTTCACCTTCCTCTGATGATGAAGACAGAGCACAGTGTTTGTCTGATCCTCAACCTTCTTTCATGTGAACGCGCCACAATCGATCTGACAAAGCATTCAACCAGTTATTGAATCTCTCCAGTCAGAGAAGAGATTCTGTAAATCTGGGCTCTTTTTAATGCCAAAACAGCACTCTTGTACACAGACTGGAGCCTGCTGTGCAACAGTAAAGGAAGCAGCAGAGTCGAAAATACAGTCCAAAACCCAAAGGCAACAAAAATCCAACAGAGCGAGAGCAAAGTCAAACTCCAAAAGAGGTTAAACACCGGAATACTTAATTCCAGGAGGCTTGGAACCGAGGAACACTGGGAGTCCATTTGGTAGCAAGCTGACTGAGAATTGGCAGTACCCAGTATCTGTTCCCTGTAACCTGATCTGTGTTGAAACATGAAAGAACAAAAAGAACCACTGCTCCATGTTTTATCGTAGTACACATGAATAGAACCAGAACCACCAAATGAAACTGATCTACCAAATGAAAAAAAATGTTAAAACACTTTATGTATATGTGAAATAGTAACCATTCTTAGACTAAGTGTATTTCAGTCTGAATCGGACTTATTTGTACGTTATGTTTTCTATAATGATTATTGGTATATTTTTGCACTATATCAACATTGTACATCTCATTTTTGAACACAGACAGTTTAAATAAAACTATTAAAAAAGGCCGTCTGCACAGGACAGTTTCAGTAAAGCTGTTTGAAAAAAAACAAAAATTCTGCCATAAACTGTGTCGTTCACGTATGCGTTGTTCAAATTCAGCAGGAAAAAAAAAAAATCAGGCACATGCACAATACGCATCGTGTTCTGGGAAACAGATTGAGTACGGACAAGAATGGCAAAGAGCGTGGCTGACATACATGGCGGGAAACTTCACAGGAAGTGGACATGAAACAAAGATAAAACAGAAGGTACAAAACAAAACAGGAAGTACAGCAGTGCAGAAAATGTCACCGCCTCTCAATCCAGTGCTAACTGGGATCGGTCATCGCTCCCTAACCAGAAGTCAGATGAAAACGTCAGAACAAGCAAAGTTAGCATTGTGCGGCTAGCACGTGTAGCCTGCTTTTGGGCCAAAATTAATTGAAATGAATGGGAACGTTAAATGGAAGATTTAGTCCTTTGCCAAGCAACTATATAGCTATGTGTGTGCGTGAGTGCACATACGTGAGTGTGTGTGGTTGTGCAGCGTAAACAAGGGTCAAGTGTTGCCCCTGGGCAGAATTTTAAATACACTGCTTGTGCCAAGAATTTCTTTGTAAAGAAAAACACCCCAGGGGCAAGCAGGATGCTCAGCAAAGCAAACGTAATGTTTGCATCTAAATAAGGAGAGGAGGAGAGATGGACAGCGAATAGACAGACAGACAGACAGACAGGAGGACGAACAGAACGAACAGCAGCAGCCTGTTTCCAGCACAGAGAGACTCAAAGCTGAGTGGAGATGTTTTTACACGTTTCGTCCTCATGGTTGCTAACATTTTTTTTGATTGAGCGTTAACACCCTCCACCTCATTTCTGGGCACAGGACCGCACCAGTAATACCAGACAGCTGGGAGGAAGAAAAAGCAAAAGTGCAGTTTAACCGTTTCACAGCCAGACAGAATTAAGTTTGCTGCGGTCGTCTGACTAAAAGCTTTCTCTCAAAGTCTCCACGTGGTTTCACTACAATGAGCATTGATGAAAGTGGGACTTGGCCTCTCCCTGTCACGCCTGTCTCGAGCCCACTATCTGATATCTTACCGGACGCACTGAAGAGGCAGTTGTAAACGTCAGCTCTAATAAATGTGTATTATTTACACCTGTTTCAAATCAAACCGAATGTGCAGATGATTTCTGATTTGAAACATGAGGAATCTTTCAGGGGGATTATCAAAGTGTGATCACCACATGAAGTTCAGGTGAAAGAGGAGGGTTTTTTTTGTTGCTGCTTTTGCTGTTGTTGAACAAAGGGTTCTGCAATTTCCCCACAATGTGTTTTTCTCTCCCACTTTGCTCTCATGGGAGTGTGACGTGGGTGGATGTGAAAGACGGAGATCAAACATTACGTGATAAAACCCAGAAAAGGACAGTGTTGGGTAGTAACTAGTTACATGTAACGGCATTATGTAATATAATTACAAAATAAGCTGAACATTACTGAAGGCAAATGTGTCTTTGATTAAATGTCAGCTCCGGTCATAAATATTCATGAGTACAATTGTAGGTACATCTAAGCAATGGCTGCAAAAACTGGGTCTATGTGGTTTGTACTTTTATTTTTTTTTGTATGTGAAAGAATTAGAATGTGTTTATAAGGAGTTGTTGAGTGCAAACACTGATGCCACTCAAAGTTTTGAAAAGTCATCAAATGGGATTAGTTACATTTCTTTGAAATAGTTAGACTTTAAACAGCGTAACTTGTAATAGTAAACAATTACACAAGTTACTTCCCCGACACTGTGAACTACACTGGCTCAGTGTTACGTTAGAGAATAAATATGTATCTTGTCTAATTGAACAGATCCAATTCAAGGTTGCTGTGTCAGTCATCATATTACTGAGCATTTGACCTGGTGATGGACAGTCCGAACACATGGTGAGTGCGCTCCTACATTCGTCTTTAAATGTCCCTAAATACTGCTCTGACAGTGTCCAGAAGTGGGGAAAAGGTAAACAATGACGGATCTATGTTTCATACCTTTAAAGATCCCCTCCACCACTTTTATTTGTTTATATCTGATGTGGTTTCCTCACAAAAGAGTATGAATCATTGAGTTGTGTGAGGACTTTTCTGATGAAGGGACTTCCTTCCTTCCTTGCTGCAACCACTGTGTTAAGATACTGAACGGTGAACTGCTTCCTGAATGGCTGCCTCCCTCCTCGGTGTGTGAAGGCTTTCAATGGTTGGTTTGCAAATGCAGACCACTTTACGTTCCCCTAAAAAAAATCCAGTCTCACTGAGTCTGTATTGGAAACCCCACAGCTTGAATGGTGAACTAGTGGTGATGTCACAAAGTCAAACGTAGTATTCACTTAGAAGTAACTCCAAGAGTGATTATACTTTATAATTAATCCATAATAAAACTGGAGCAATATTTACCATCAAGTGTATGTGTGTCATGTAACCAGGGGGCTGAATGAACGTTTCCCCTTCACTCAAACGAGTTCTGTTTTCGGGGGGGATGCAGAGTTTCACACCAAAATGTGAAAGTGTGTAACTTGAACTTTCAGGCCGACACCACCACCCGTGAAAGCACAGTGACTAATTTATCTGGAAATGATGTGTCTATCAGATAAACTCGCAAAAAGGTGCGAAGGTACAAAGATCAATGCAATATGTTTACTGATAATCAGTTATTTATTGATAGGCAGTTTTCTATGTCGATGAATGATTTAGAGTCTGAATATATGACGTATAATGATGTTAATTCATGTGTTTAGTTAAAGCAGTTTGACAGTCGTCAGAGACACGACGTCTGGAACAGTTGAGAATATTCTCCAACATTTAGAAAACTAATCAAATGTAATTAGTTACATTCCTGTGAAACCGGTTTTCATTTTAAACAGGGTAATTGAAACCAATTACTTTTCGAGAGTCAGTTCTCCTACACAAGCCACAACACGGATTAAAAAGATTTGTATTACAATCCTGTTTGAAGACAGAATTTGTGCGGTACATTACGGGGCTGATATGTTGTGATGTCACTACAGACGACACCAGAAGAGACCCACAGATGGAGCATGAAGACGTAAAGCAAAATGCATCAGCAGTCTGTCAGTCTCCCAGTAATGCCATGATCCACTGGTCTTTACGTGTCTCTGTCTATTCCAGGACGTAATTAATACATGCTGAGTCTTTGTGATCATGGACACAGTTAACACACACAAATATATATGAGAATAAATAATCACAGTCTGGAGTGTCCCAGGAAATGTATTTCCTTGTTTGTGCTGTAACCAAATTTTCCCAAATTAACCTTTCTATCAATATTTTAAATATCATGTGACTGTTTTTCTGTGCTCAGCAATAAACATAACTGCTATTTCTTATTTAAATGACCTGCTGGGAAACCGTGTAGGCTGGTGGAAGGTGCTAACCTCAAACCAAGACCACAGCTTCTCGTACTACACACTGAGAGAAAATACACCAAGTCATTTACCTGCTACTGTAATTAATGTTACTCTCTCTGGCCTGGTGCGAGCCAGATCTCTTTCTCACAGGTTTGTGTGTATTTTTGCTCTGTCTTTGTTTGGAGAGAAGACATTTAGACAAGGTCGAGAAAAATTCACTGACATCCATCAAATGATAACGGAAAGCAAAGTAATGGCCGACCCAGCCTTGACTTGAACTCTGACGAACCATTAGAAGATGCATATTCTGGGGTGAAAGTGTTTGTTTGGGACCAAGATTATTGTGTGCGTGAATGTTTGTGTGTCCTTCATGAGCTGGAGCCTCGTCCAGGGTGTCAAACACCGTGACGGGATTCAACGCAGCGCTACGCAGACAGATGCACTGTAGATGTGTGGGATTTTATCTTGAAAGTATTCTGGACCTGAATTGTTGCAGGATGGTAAATTACAATGTGTGAGTCGTGCACTGTCCTGGAGGACAGAGGGAATGAAACTGTAGCGTGCAGCAAAGTTACAGACACATTTTTGTTTTTACAGTGGAACGACATGATGGAACACTTTCACATTCAGGCAATGTGACTCTGCACTTTTTCGCTTGAGGTCCACCTGACTGTGAAGATTGAAGTAGGTAAAAGTCAAACAAAGTCCATCAATCCTTTCTATAAAAACACACACCGATAATAACCTGAACCTGTCAGTGGCTCATTGAGAACGGGTTGTCTGTGGGTAAATGGGTAGTTGTCAAACAACAGAATGGTCCTATGGTCCTATAAAGACTTACAGGATAGGAAACGTCCTAAACCTGCCATGAATGCAATACAGGGAGTGAAAACTTGATCACTTCACCATGTGCACAAGTAACATAACCAGTAACACATGAGTGAAACGTGCCAGTGCACATATTCCTTTAAAAGAAAAAGTGCATTACTTTGTAATGCATTGTGTAATGTCCTTCTTTATGTAAACCGTATTCTGATGGCTATAAATGGGGCTAACGACTTGACTTAAATCTCTGGATCTCTGAAAGGAAAGGAAGGGAATGAAAGGGATGAAAGGAAGGATAAAAAAATGATAGAAAAACACATTTCCACAGTAAACCATTTAACAGAAAATGCTATGTTAGAATGTTTTAGTCCATAGTGATGTAAGAAACTGTAATGAGGAGTGTGAACAAGTGCCTCCAAAGCAATTTCTGGACTGAACATGTCGATCAGCTTGAAGTGCGCAGCAGTGACTCAGCGAAGAATGTGTGACTTTTAAAGGTTAATCAGTGTGATTCAGAGATGTTACCTCACATTAATACATCCATGTGACATGAAGTGCTCCAGACTATCTGTCAATGTGTTATGTCTCCGCTGGCACACATCCTGACCCAAAACGTTTCAGCCCTGCAGTTTCCCCAACAGCACCGCAGCTGGTCAGGACTGAGACTTATTGAGGAAATGAAAATGTGGTGAACCAAGATCCTCCCCGCCCTGGCCTCTCCTCGCCTCACATTCACTTCTCCTATTCCTCTCATGAAGAGGAACTCTCTGCCAGTGTCAGAGGGATACAACGTGCCAGTTTACAACAGATCTCACTGTTCAGGGTGTGACGAGATCTCGCAAGAAAAATTCCTGGCGATATTTCTCGTGTCAGTTAAACGCTGAAAGTGAGTTAAAAACTGAAAGTGAAATAATAAACGGCAACCGAGTGACAGACAAGACACGGACAATATGTAAGTAGTATGTAAGGGATGACGGTGTTTTTTTTAACTGCAACACAAAAACATAAACAACGTCGAACATGGAGGACGTGGAGACGCCGATGCTCAGTTGGTGGAATTTTTGTCACAGACAGAGCGAGAGAAGAGAGACGGAGCAGGAGATGACCGCCGACACAGAACTCCGCTGAGGGTCTCTGTGTCCGGTTGCTTCCCGCTCTGATCGTAATCATTCAAACTGGAGAAGAACACACACACATCTGTTCTTCAATAACAAACCACAGTGTGAAAGTGACGAGGAATAAAGAACTGAATCAATACCGCCAGTAGACTCCTGTGATGACGGTAGCCACCAATCACGGGATTTAAAGGAAAGAAATATTTCATTATAGTTGTGGAAAGACGTTCAATAGCTCCTGCATGGATGCAAGTTAAGAAAACATTTCAAAAGTCCCCTGCATTGTTTGGTGACTCAAAAAGGTCATTGTCCAGTCATATATTTTGTCTTTTTAGTTTTCTAGTAATGTGAAAATATTGTCCCGTAAAGCCACCACCATGTATCATCTCATCTCATGAGCTGAGTGTATCGTCACCCCCCTCCTAGTGCATGTAACTGCCCAGATGGTCTCGTGGACTGTTTTTCTTTTTTTTTTTTTTTTTTAACCATTATCTCACAAACACTCAAAGATTCACCTATGCTAGATGACATCATAGCATCATGAGCAACCGTTTACACATCACTTACAGTATACGAGCCCGGCTGGGGCAAACCGTATGATGCATCGTGTTTGGGTGCATTTACAGATAAGGGAGTGTTGGACGTCTTACTCACTGCGGCTATTACTGCGCTCTGTTAACAACAGTCTATTACCTACTCGGGACCTTCTGTGTTTGTTTTTGTACTCGTTTCCCACAAACATTTCAATTTGTTTTTTTTATTCATCTAAAGCTGTCATGAATGTATAAAAGCAAATATGCCAGATAGAAGTGGTGTGTCTGCGGAGATCAGGCCAGCACTGAGATATCTCAAAACATAGGTGGTCAAAGCCGTTCTTTGGCTTTGAACCACACCAGCCCTGGCTCTTTCCCCACAGAGAAGTGAGTTTGCATTGCCGGGAGTTGGCACGCTGTCATCTTTGCCACTTTCAGTTGCCCTGGTATGCATGGTAAGCTCAGAGTGATTGCGTCATGTGGCTTTTATGGTGGGCGGTTATACCCAGGCCTGTCCACCAGACTACAGAAAGCTCCTGCCAGAGGTGCAGCGGTCCTGTCTCATAGTGAGACACAAACCCCTCAGAGTAAGTGATTCCTGGAGTGGGATCTTTAATTTATCTTTAAATTAAAGTCCCTTTTTGCAAACGCAGCATTGGTTTGTTTGTAATCACTTGCTGAACCCTGAGAAGGGTCACGGTTCATGCAGGAGCCGATCCCAGCTGTCAGTGGTTGAACGGCACGGTACGCCCTG
>CAAKHB010007476.1:56217-84137 GCA_901007665.1 Aeoliscus strigatus | reverse complement strand
GATCCACGTACGTGGACTTGAAGTTGATCCAGACAAAAGCACTGCGGAGTGGTGTGAGGCTCGGCTGGTGTTTTTTTTTTTTTTTTTTTAAATTTTCTATTATTATAACCTTTGTTGAGTTTCCCTTTCGGTAGAAAATGTGTTTACACTTGTTCCCGGCAACAACGTCATCAAGTGTGTGCACGTCTCGGAGGCGGAGGACACGCGGGGCCGAGCAGCCAATCAGCGCGCCGGATCCGCTGCGGTCCCGTTCCCGGAGCCGGATCTTATAAAAGGCGGCGGAGCCCGGCAGTCGGCTGACTAAGAACAGGAAACAGACGGGAGCGCAGAGCACAGACAGGGTGCAAAGACTCACCTACAAACGAGAGGAATGAGAATTAGTCACTGGACACCGCTTTGATTCGACTCAAGGTACAAACCGACGACTTGCTGTAGTACAGTTCCACTGTCTTGGGGAGTTTTGCTGTTTTTGATAGCCACGGTAAATAGTACAGCGGGACCTTGTGCTGGAGAGTTGAATGACACTAAGGACCCCGGTGTCTAAGCACCACCGTTGCACCGCACTCTTGTGTTTGACTGTGTGAGTTGAAATATGTCCACAATAATGGAACAACCTTTTTATGACGACTCGTTTCTTTCTGCTTATGGCCATCCAGGCGCAGCCCTGACAGACTACAAGTTGTTAAAGCAGAATATGAACTTGAACTTCTCGGATTGCTATCGGAACTCAAACTTGAAGCCTCAGCAGCTGCGCGCAGACGCTGACTTCTACCCGGCTGCGACGGCGGACGTGGGCTCCCTGAAGCTCGCCTCCCCCGAACTAGAGCGGCTGATCATCCAGAACAGCAACGGGCTCATCTCCACACAGCCGACGCCCGCCCAGTACCTCTACAACCGCGGGATCACCGAGGAGCAGGAGGGCTTCGCTGAGGGGTTCGTCAAAGCGCTGGACGACTTGCACAAGATGAACCAGATGGCCCCCCCGAACGTGTCCATCGGCACCGGTGGCGTTGCCTGCTCGGCGCCCGCCTCGGTGTTCGGGTCCTCCATGCAGCCAGAACCGCTGGAGTACACTACCTTGAACAGCTGCTCGACGAACCCCAGCCTGTCGGGGGCGGTCAGCTACCCCTCCACCACCATCAGCTACCTGCCCCACCAGTACCAGCACCACCAGGCTGTGGCGCACGGCTCCCACCACTTCCAGCTCAGCAACTCGCTGGCTGGACACGGGCTCCATGCGCAGCGCTTCGGCGGGCTGAAGGAGGAGCCCCAGACGGTGCCCGACATGCACAACAGCGACACCAGCACCCCGCCGATGTCTCCCATCGACCTGGAGAACCAGGAGCGGATCAAAGCGGAGCGGAAGCGCTTGCGGAACCGGCTCGCGGCCTCCAAGTGCCGGCGGCGCAAACTGGAGCGCATCGCGCGGCTGGAGGACAAAGTCAAAGTGCTGAAAACGGACAATGCCGGACTGTCGAACACGGCGTCTCTGCTCCGGGAGCAGGTGGCTCAGCTCAAACAGAAGGTCATGACACACGTGAGCAGCGGCTGCCAGCTCATGTTAGCGCCCAAAGTGAAGTCGTACTGAGGAAACGAGCACTTTTACGAACACTGGACACAAAACTGCACTGACAGTCACCACGAACTACGTCTGCGGGACACAACTGGATGCTTCCAGCTCTTGGGGCTGAAAGAAAAGTAGCTGACAAGGGAATCCTGAAACAATACAAAACACTTGGGGCATTTTGTATACGTTTTTAAAAGTGTCGTCCTGGCTTTGCCTGTTTACATTCTACTTCCAATGCCATTTGTGATGAACTTTGATGTAAGTTATTTGTTTGTCAGGTTGAACCTGGCGGGGTTTTTTTGTACAGTATATATTTAAGTAAATGAAATTATGAAACGAAGAACTTACGTGGTGTTTCTTATAGATCATTGTAGTTTGGAGGTATTGTAACAAGCTGTTAATCAGCAGTTTCTGTTCAACGCTGGTGACGCACACACGTCATTCCATATTTGGGTAATTTCGCCGACTGACGTCACACCAGGAGTAAATTTCCGGGAACTCCCTCCTACATTACCCGTCAGGAGCTCGCTCGGGCTCCGCCCCTTTACGACACGCGGCGTGCGTGTAAATGAAGGCTTGTCAATGAGCGCGGTGTGTGTGTGTGTGCGAGCTGAGGAGTTTCCCCAATCTGCCCTCAGTTTCCCAAAACAAGCAGCGAAACAAAAAAAAGAGGTTGCAAAATGTTCCAGACAAACAAGCTGAATCGACAGTCGACCGGTTGTTGTTTTTTCTCCCGTTGGTATTTACGAGAACTGGTGCTGTCAAACCGACGCTGTCAGACGTCTAGAATCCAGTGGACACGCACGTAAGATGTAAAAAGATTGTATCAGTGTCTGAGCTGCGCTAAACGTTCACACTGTTAAGCTGAACTGTGTTTAGAAATTGTCTACACAGTACAAGTACCTGCTGCATTTCAAACGTGTTTGCCATTTACGCCACTATACACATGAAACAAACACATGGCACCACCTAGAGGACAGCGAGAGTATGACATTCAGAGTACAATGCGCAGCAAATCCGTCTCAGGCTCAACCCCCCCCCCAAAACAGCACATCCAGCATCTCATTTTCCAACTGCTTTAATTATAAAGGTGTAATGACTTATGCCTGAAAGCAAGGAAAATACAATTTTTCTGGAAAAAAACAACAAACCAACTATTTTCAGTGCTTGAGATGGAGGTCATCCCACCAGTAGAGCTCTGGACAAACTATAGATAAGACCTTCAACACTGGATTCACGGCTAACAAGTGAAACACTGCTTGACAGGGACACCTCTGGTCTGAAGACAAGTGCTAGAGTAAGAACGTCAGCGAAAACTCCTCCACGTTTACTGCTTGGAGAAGAAGCTTTTACTCTTCTCCACGTCAGGGACAATGGTGTCACTTCCTGGTTTCCAGCCAGCAGGGCACACTGAAGTGAGAGAAAGGACAAAGTGCAAAGGTATTTGTGATATAGATCTGTAGTTGAGGTGTGTGTGTGTGTTGAGGGTGGGGGGCGGTCAAAGTATGAGAGCTAAACAAATCCTTATGTAAAGAGTCTAAACTAGAGTTCAAAGTGGAATTTCACAGGACTCCAAACACATTCCTTCAAACGTGACCGCCAGCTTTCAAAGCATCTTGTGCCTCTTTTGAATTGCAAACACCTGAAATGCTGCAAAGCCAGCAAGGAAAATAAGTGGACACATGCCGAAACGACTTGACTGCTAGTCCATGTGGTGCACTGGCTCACGAAAACCAATGCTTGAAACGTGCATGAGTGCAGTTCCCACTGAGTTCCACCGAGCTGCGACCGACCCACTGCGACCTCCTTCCAAAAGTCAGCATGTTTGTAGCTGTATACGTCACACGTCACCCACAGATGTGTGGGTACCCGTCGCCAGCTCGCAGCTAATTGAACAGGTAGAACCCTCCGGAGCTTCTGGCTGCATTTAGTTATACACAACGACAAGTTCAAGCTTGAGCAGAAAGCGCAGCACACTTCAACGCCGCTCACCCTCTCCATATTTGTCAGTGTGCTGGAAGGCCTGGACAAGACGCAGGGTCTCATCCACGGAGCGACCCACGGGCAGGTCGTTGATGGTGATTTGCCTCAGAATGCCTTTGTCATCGATCACAAACAGACCTCTGAAAAACAACACAATGGTTTCGGTACATTTTGACAGCAGAGAATCCTCGTTGGTAGTCGGTATAAGCCTTTGAGGACAACAATTCGCAGCAGCTATTCTTCCTCGGGACAGACTACAACGGCAGTTCTGTTTATATCTAACCTGTACGCGATGCCGTCATCCTCCTTCAGCACACCATAGTCTCTGGAGATGGACTTGGTGAGGTCAGCCACAAGCGGGATTTTCATGCTACCCAGACCCCCCTGCTTTCTTGGTGTGTTGATCCTATGAGGGGGGGGAAAGTTGTTTTTTGGTGTTCTCAGGTGAACTCAGGCAATCAGCAGTGTTGTTTTTTTACACATATGTCTGACTGTGCAGTTTATGAAGCCAATGTCATATCATGGGATTTCTTCTGGAAGGTGGAGTTTAATGAACGAGACTGTTACAGCTTCTTAGTGCTCCTGGAGAACTTATCAGGCGTTTGCAGAGAAGCTCAGTTGACAAGAGATAAGCTCAAAAACTGGGGTGAGCGTTTGTCACCAAAAAGCTCTGGCGTAGTAAGAAATTGTCCGGTATCGGTATTATTCACCTGCTAAGGTAATGACAGCAGCACTGAAAACGTTAGCGCCTCATGCTGACCCTTAAGTGTCACAAACAGGTGCCTCAGGTTAGCTCAACATAGGCCGAGCAGTCCCATCACCAGCGTCTGAGCACAGCAGTCGACGGTTTACAAAAGAAGCCCTCGATTCAATTCAGCTCGCAGTAATTCTCACCAAGCCAAGTGACTGAAGTGAGAGTCGACGGAGCAGCCGATGACCTCACAGCCGATGTTACGAAACTCCTCTGCTCGGTCACTAAAAGCCACAATCTCAGTCGGACACACAAACGTGAAGTCCAGGGGGTAGAAGAAGAAGATCACATACTTCCCTGAGAGCAAGGAAAAAAAAAAAACGGACTCCGGTTGTACACAGTAGTTCAAATAACATTTCCAGTTTCCAAGACACTAATCGTAAAGCATGGCGTGAATTTCAAGTCACACTGTGTTACCCCTGTAGTCGGACAGCTGGAGCTCCTTGAACTGTCCATCGACGACAGCTGTGGCTTTGAATTCAGGGGCAGGCTTGCCAATCTTGGCGATTCCAGACGACATGATGCTGGAGGCAAATGACTGCGACACAGCAGATCATAGTTATGAAGTTCTTTCTGGGGTAAGTCTCACACACACACAGTGACCACATCATTTGCATGAAAAAAAGCACAAATGTGTTGAGGTTCCCGAGGCTCAACCAGACATCCAGGATTTTCAGGTCTTTGATGATTGGTTCACTGCTTGCAGACTTGTTCAGTTAGGCAAAATATGTAAGTCACATGCAAGTCATGTTCAACCAGCAGGGGAGAACAGCACACTAAGAAGCTTACATAACCATGATGTGCACAAAACAAAACCTAATGTATACCCTAGGCTAACAAACATAATTCTGGATAAAGCATGCATATTCGTTACAAAGGTTTTGGTTACTTTAATACAAAAAAAGCGTACTTTTATTTTTAACCCAATGCCAATCTATCTGGGCCTAAATCGCAGCCATGAGGTGTTCTCTCCGACAATCATCTCATTTCTCCTCCACGGTCTAAACGCGACACTATTTGACTTAAATGGATCCTTAACATGTTGAGTGAAATGTGTAGCGGTCACCACATGTCAGGACACTCACGAAATGCTCTTTTGTCAAACGCCAGTTTGTTAAGGTGCGCGCCCAAAGAAGGAGGGTTCTGATAAATTCGCCTGTGAGGGACAAAGACAGAGCTGCACATAGGCCGAGGTTCATGAGAAGGGCGCTTATGACCCTTCACGTTAGCCGTACGTTAGCTTGGTTCACCGGCGTCTGTTGTTTCTCTGCGTTCCAGTGGGAACTTCACTTCTACAGACGAAACTGTTTGACGAGTGGAACTTCAGACACAAAGTTCACTCACCTGTTCTTACGTGCAGACGACGTAGAGCTGACAGAGAGACAATTGGGTTTGTAGCAGGAGGAATGCTGAGCGGAGAAGGAAGGCTGCTGGAAGAAGTAGGCGGCGCCAGCGGTGGGAGCCGGATGCGCGAATTGCAGCTTCAAAGTAAAAGCCTGCCGACACTTGGTGTTTTTGCAGTAACAATGCAAAACGGGTTGACTCTAATTCATGAAATTGTATATATTTATTTTACTGTGCTCCTTGAAAATCTGATTTGAATGGTCATGGTCAACTTAAATACAAACGTGCAATGGATGGGCTTAGGTTAAGGCATTAGGAAGTGAGAGCTCATTTTCCATGAGAATCTGGTCAGTTTTTTTGTGTGTAAAGTTGATACACAAATGGAAACAATGTCAGTGACCGCCTTCACGAAGAAAACAACAAACATGAACCACAATCTCCTTGGCAGAGGTAAAGCATGTATAGTGTAGGAATATTCATGTACAAAAATCGAACCGTTTTCATTGTCTCTTATTTGTTTCTAAGTCTCATATCTTACCTGATATGTTCGAGTAGTCGATTCAAGCAGCGTGTCACATCTGTAGCCAATTTTCTCGTGTTTGGTGAATTAGTGAATTAGCCTTTTACCTTTTACTTTGAAATGGACGACACGGCACCCGGTATTTTTGTGAATTGCTACTTCCGCTATGCTGTTTGTCGGTGTAAAACTGATGTAACATCGTCGTCTGTCAGGCCTTTTCGGTAAATGAACCTTCATTTATAATCGAACATGTTAGCCAGGTTTCCTGAAAATAGCATAGAATGTATTTCGTATTACGTTCTTTCGCTAAGATGTAACTCACGAAGGGCTGATACCACATCAGCATGTAACCGTAGCAAAACAAAGAAGGCATCCTCAGAGAAGATTCCGGTGGATGCTTAACAACCAGACAGCTCAACAACGTTCGCCGTTGTTAAGCTGTCTGGTTGTTGTTTCATGTCAATGTTAGGTCAACGTGGATTGTAAATCAAAAAATAGACACACAGTGATTTAGCAGTGGTTAAAATCTATAATCTGTAGTCAGTTATATCACGCCAGGCTGCTTTTCTCGCGAGGTTTCATTGTTCACGTTGGCAGGAGACATTCGTTACTGTCATTGTTGTTATAGTTAGTATAGTCTGACTCGCTTTCCCGCACTGAGTATTTCACTGAAGTTCAAATTGGAATGTGTAAGATTGTGAGATGGAAATGAATGGAATTTTTTGTTATTCTTTATTTTCTTTGTGTTATATACTTTTCCTTTGAGGCACAAAGGATCCCAAGGGTGTGGAATTTCATAATACTCTAATTAAACCCACACAACAATCAGCATGTATTCCCAAGGTAAGAAAGATGCTTATAACCATTCTTATAAATAAGCCACACTTATGTAATATCCGACTTGTTGTGATATGTGTTGGATCAAATTACTGGACACAATTACTTGTCATAAAGGAACATGGTTCTCTTACTTTTCCAAGTCAGACTTGTGGCGCTTGTATCAAACCATTGGGGTGGAATCAGTGGCAATCTGGCCTAAATCACTGCAACAGAAAACGTCGGATTAAACATCACTTGACTGATTGATAATGTCATATTTGGTTCATTCATTCATGTAATCTCTGATTTCATGCTATCTAAAGGAACATTGAAAATCAACGCTGATTTTATTTTTGGGGAAGTAAAAGAGCTGTACTGATTGTCAACGGATGAGCTCAATATAAATTCTGGATTGGCTGTCTGGAGACGGGAAGCCGTATGTCCATGTTGATATGTGCTCATTGAGCCAAACTGAAGTGTAACATATGAAGTCAGAACATGAATCACACTTTAATCAGTGAATGTGCTGATGAATCAATAAATAAGTGTCCTTTTCCCTGATAAGAGCCATAAAGTGCACTCAAACCCTCTGAACTGCTCCACAGCATCCTCAGAGCCAGTCATGTGTGAGGTGTGTGGAGCATACATTGAGACCCGGCGGGGGCTTGCCATCCATGCCAGGGTGCACCTCCGGCAGCTCGGTGTGGCGTTTTCAGAAACTAGCGGCGCTCCAGTAGAGCTCCTCTACCAATTCATCAAGGAGAGAGATGGTTCCCTCCCTTATCTCAAAGTGGACTCCCCTCCACGTCTGACTCCTAACAAACAAACATCCCAGCAAGAGTTCAGGACTCCCTCAGTACCTGAGGATAAGAGTTGCTCGTCCAAAGTACGAACGATGGACAAGCAAGACTCTCCAGGCAGATGTAAAGAGTCAGCAGCCCTGCTCCGCCCCGCATCCCCTGCTCTTAGGCTGGCTGAAAGCAGCACTTCTTCCTCCTTAGAACACCAAACCACAATGAAGCCACTGTGGGCGCCGCTGGAAACTGATGCCCCCATCACCCTTGGTATGGCTAACTTCTGAGTAGTTGATTTCCACGTGCTAGAGAGAACACCCACAAGTCAACATCGCCCCCCACCCCCACCCCACCCCCGGTCCGCTGTATGTATTCATGTTTACAACCCAGCTGCTTGAAGCGTTGTGACAATTTGACGCCCCCCTGAGAGCTAACTAGCTAACATTAGCTTCCCAGTTAAATAGTCAGTGACTCCACAAAACAAAAGCGTGAGCAGCGTTCCTCTTGGTCCTCAAAGCACGTGGCACTGAGGTGAAGCCCGGTGCTCACCGTCCAACCCAGGACACTGATTTCCTACAAAGACTGAAGGTAATGTTGATGACACAGAAATATCAAGGACGTTGATACTCCCACTGCCTGGTTCACACGCCTCCTGGGAAGTGACACCACGCAGAAAATTCACGTCGGTATGAGAAAATCATTTGGGACACGCAGTTTTTTTAAAATTCACAATCGCTAAGAATCACGGTAAAAAGTAAATAGTAATGGTAAATATTCGACTTTTGATATGTGGTAGTAGTCGCCACATTTTAGTCTTTTTTTTTTTTAACAAAGTTAGTAAAGTTGCTTTTCTCACTTCCAGCATCTTCGGACAACAGTGAGATCCACGTTTGCCAGCTCTGTGGCTGCTGGTACGAGACACGGAAAGGCCTGTCCAGTCACGCTCGCTCCCATTTGCGTCAGATCGGGATCGCCGACAGCGCAATCAAGGGCAGCGCTATCGATTTTCTTTACCAGATCATGGAGGAAGAGGACCTCAAGCCCATTAGTGCTGATCAGCAGCAGCCTTCTTTGACGCAACGGAAACGGGCCTTGGATGCGTCTCCCCCGTCCACGCCTTCCCCTGGCAAACGCGGCAAATCGTCAGACGAGTACACCTGCATTCTCTGTGGGGAAACATTCGAGCACCGGAAAGGCCTGTCCAGCCACGCACGCTCTCACCTGCGTCAGATCGGGGTGCTGGATTTCCTGGGGAAAAACTCTGCTATCGACACTGTTAAAGAGCTGGTCAGCAGTGGGGTGTTAGAAGCCGTGCAACCCCCCAAACAGACCAGTACACCCTCCTTATCTGCAGCACCTTCTCCGGCACCCAAGTCTCCTGCAGGTCCGCCTCGGCCTCCAGGTCCAGGCCACTCGTGGAGTCCGCCGCCTCGGCAGGGCTCTGCCAAGTCTCCTCCGCCTCTGGTGAGCCGGGCTCCAAAGGCTAAGAAAGGCTTTCGTCTGGCAGTGGACCCCCTCCATAGAAAACCCAAGCCTGAGCCCGTTGAAATGGACGTGTCAGCAGAAAATGACTCCAGCTCCAGCAGTTCCACTCCTGCCATTGGCAGTTCTTTAAAATCACCGAGTACAGGTACGTTTTATTGGGTGTCTGGTTAGTGTTTCCCCTCCCGTTATACACTATAAGGGTGGGGGCTCACCCCCCAAAGGCTGTCAACGTAGAGAAAACACTAACCTTGACTTATAGATGGATTTCGTCCATTCTATCAGGAGTTGTAACGTACTTTGTCCCCCACAGATGGACAGTCCCCACCAACCGTTATTTGTGATTTCTGCGGTCAGCTGTTTGACACCCGCAAAGCCCTGTCGTGCCACGCACGTGCCCATCTTCGCCAGCTTGGTCTCAGCTGGTCCATCAAGACATCGCCGCTCGATCTCCTCAAAGAGGTCATGACGAGTCCAGAAGATGGCAGTAAGGTGTCTACGCTCGGTGGGCCGTCTCCATCGGGCAAAAGCAGATGGACCCCCGAAGGCTCTAAAAGGACCCCGGACAGCCACCAGTCAGGGGAGCCCGAGTCCAACTCGTGCAGCTCACCTCTGGACTACTCCCTCCAGGACAACCCTCCGTCTGGGAAGTGTGGCGCCCCAAACACTGGTAAGACATCCTTGGGCTGTTCACCAGATGTTTGTCATGTTCCCCCTTTGAGCTGAGCGTGGAGTGGATGGAGACGTACGCCGCGGCAGCTCAGAACCCATCGTCGCCAAGCTGTGAGCACTCATACGTCCTCTTTGCTGAGTCAGACAGATCCTGCGAACTTTGCGGGTTTGACTTCGTAAACCGGAAGGCCCTGGCCAGTCACGCTCGCGCCCACCTCCGACAGCTGGGCGTGGTCGAGTGGAAGGCAGTGGAAGGAGCGAGTTCCCCGATCGAACTCCTTGGGGAAATCATTCGGAGGGATCCGGCGAAGGTGGCTGCTGTGTTCCGCCGATATCGCATGGGAGACCTGTACATCAAGAAGGTGGGCTCTGGAGTTTTTAATGGACTTTGTATGCATATTTAATCCAAATCGAATGTTCTTTTGTCCCAGAAAGCTGCTGCTCTGCCCTCACTGGCCACACATTCTGACGCTTTGCCTGTGAAGCCTTCAGCGAAACAATCGGAGCACAAGTTTGGCAGAGAGAACTCCTCCAGAAAAGGCCACACTCAGACTCACGGCAGCCCTGGTGTTCGCTCCCCAAGAGGTGAGAGCTGAAAGCAAGAGTCAGTGACGGCATGCCGTCATTTCCGCACCGTGCCTTTACGCGTCTTCTCTGGGGTTTGCAGATCTCCATCCTCTCAAGCAAGTAGTGCCTGCAGGGGAGGAAAACGAGAACAGCATTTCCCAGCAGCCATCACGGCCGGGCAGCATCCCTGCTATGCTGCCGAAGCCTCCGCTAACCCCTCTGGTCAAACTTGTGGGAAAAGTTTACTCCCTCAAGTGCAGGTCAGTCACTTTGTGGACACTGGAGCTATGGTGATGGTGGGTGGGTTAACCCGCTGAGGTCGTCGGACACGCCGGTGTGTTTCTACCGATACCTCTGTCGATACCGGAGTCGGAGGCCAATAACAAAGGGTGATGCATGTGGCGTTCATGGTGTTGATCTCTCACTGTGATCAGTGGGTTTTGTTCTGAAACGAACCAATGAGTATTCTAGAATCACTGACAACCCACCCTCCCTGTCAGAGAGACCTGATAGTAATATGAATCATGACTAAGCAGAATTTGAACATCTGCTGAACAAACAGCACAACGATTTGTTTGGGTGTTTTCATCTGAACATTGTCCAAAATCAGATTTCAAATTTCCACATTTGGGCCAAATGATCTGTCTACCTGACTCTATGCTTACACATTTCCTTAAAACCGTGTTTTTGCGACACTGAGCGATGTTTCTCTCTCCAGGTTCTGTGAAAAGGTGTTTCATGGACCTCTGTCCATTCAGGAGGAATGGATTATGCACCTGCAGAAACACATCCTGTCTCTGGGCTACAAAGGCAAAGCGTCTCCTCCTGCTGCACAGGTTGCAGCTCCTGCTCTCATCCAGCCCGTCGCTGTCTAGTGTTCCCAGAGTCAGCAAGCGGTTTATTTTAAAGTAACCTGACAATGGAAGTCACCAGACACATCTCAAGACAGATCAGCTGATTGTCGTCACTGTGTCGTGGGTGATAGGTTGCACTGATTTCAGACTGTCTCCATTTGTACAGAGGTCAAATGACACAGACAACACACATTGGGAGAAAACATTTGTTTTTCTCCTACTGAGCTGAAGAGTACACGTCACTGTGACATGTTCTTGCCTTCCCCAGTTTTACTTACTTTTAACCTTTTTTTTAAAAAACAAACAAACTTTGACATCAAACGTACCTGTATCCCTCTGAGTACATCTGTGAAGACTCAATCACAGTGAATGTTTGTGTTGGTTTTGTATGAGCGGTCTTTTAAAACATTTTTTAACTCTAAATTAAATAAACCTGCGTTTGTTTTCCATTTGCTTTTCCCAAATGCAACAACGACCTGATACCTCTTGTTGTTCATTGACATGATGAACAGAACGTTCTGCACCTCACCAGCAGCAGGACTCACTGTCACTTTCAGGTGGAGACGACAGGAATAAACTATACGCACGCACAACTCACTCACACGTTTGTCACAAAGCATGGGGGCCGTTACAAGAAGCAGGTTTAGTGAAAACCCAGACTGAAATGAAGAGAACTTCAGAACTATTCATGTAAACAGACAAGAAACGACTTTGAAATGTTTCAATTCAATTTATCAGAAACTCCTTTGTGAAATGAGCCAGTGGTTATGGTCTGATGGTGGTTGTTGGAACCTTATTATAGGGAAGTATTCTTTGACTTGCCATTCTGTATTCTAACGGTTGCTGCTCAGCTTTGTGCTCGTCAGAGAATGTTCTCATATTAATGTACCTGTGTGTGATGTAACTACTGATCCCTCGTTCATCGTTGAGTCTGAGCCCTGCCGTTCTCTCAGGTGGTTTGTGTGAGTCACACTGATGACGGACTGTCTTTAAAGCCTTTGAGAACTTGCGGAGGTGTGCCAGCAACACATTTAACTTATTTAACTCATGTTTCCTACAATTAGCTCATTTAGACAGAATTATTGTTCAGTGCTGTATAGAATGTAATAAAAAAAAAAAACGGCCATGTCCACAAGGAGACAGGACCAGTTTTTTTTTTTTTGATGTCTCTTAGCAACACCATTGTCAGTTTTGCATAACACACATTTGTGATCAAATGATCAGTGCTGAAGGTTTTCAGTTAGGCAGAGCAGAACTTTCGGTATTTGTTGCTTTTACATGCCCATGACTCATGCATCGGTACTTCCAGATTGTGGGCACCAATCCTCACCCACAAATTCTCCAAAGTGTGATATGCTTTGTTTGCCTTTTAAATTCATAAGGTAGGTGATGTAATGGCTTAGTCAGACTCCTTCTTTCCAGGAAGGTGTTTCTATTTTTAAGTAAAAAAAAAACAAAAACATTTCGCTAACATTTGCATCCTCACTTAAAACCCTCAAAGGTGCCAAACAGCGTGGTGTATGGTGGCGTGACACACACAGCGCAACAACTCTTTGAGGTCGGTTCCCATTCCTGTAACAATCACAAACTATCTGGATCATCTATAGTTTAAGAATGAACTTTGGCTCAAAACCAGCTGAGCTGTTCCGGTTTCATTACAGGGGCTGTATGAAACAGATTGGCCTCAATGACTTATCCAGCAGGAAAACATTTATTCAGACGTTTTGTGACATTTCCATTCCATTGTTGTCTGACACTTTGAGCACGTAAATGACAACACAACTGGCCAGAGGTAACAACCCCCTTCATGACAATGTCATGCATTCACATTTCAGATAACCTTTTTAATGTTACCCAAATCACAAAGCACAAAATGTACATCCATGCATATTCTTGCACAAAGATCTGTTTATGCTGGTAAGTTCGGTCTGTTTGTAACGATGAATGGAAGGTAAATGGGTGTTTGCTTAAAAAAAAGATAAAAAACAATTGTCATTAAACTACAATTGTAAATTATAAATTCATTTCTTTTAAACACATCTAATTCTTTCACCAGTCAAACAAACCAAACCTATCTGCACGATACCTCTTTCATATGGTGTTCTTTCCCATCAGAACCCCAAACACACAGCTTTAAGTCTCATGACTTACCATTCAGTAGCTGAGATACATGAGTACTCCTCACTGACACCTCAATGCTCAGCTCAGATGTGTTCCTCTGAACTGTCATTGCCCACATGCATGCACACGCACACACACACAGTACTTACTGAGTTGAACTGACCTGCCATGCCAGCTGAGAGGATTCTAAGGCTGTAAAGCTGACAGACGGGCTACAAACAGACAATTACAAAGCAGTGAGGCAGAGTGAACACCTGGGAAATACCTGCTTATGAAGCCCCGCCACCATTTTAATCTGTGTCCTGTACAAGCATCTAAAAGTTTGCTTCATGACTGATGTACACTGCAGTAAATCCTAGTCACTCCATATAAACAAGTACTACCATATCACATCAGTATCATCAGTATTTCCTGCAGTTAAGTTTTTCATACAGAAAACGTCTGCAAATGAACGTAGTAACTGACAGTAGTACATGACTCAGAGATGGAATTTACTTCCTTCATTGTCACTTTGTGATTACTGTCTGGGGTGTGTCCCCAGAGCTGGTGTGAAGTCAATGATCTGAAAAAGAATATTAACTAGGATAATGACTAACAGCTTTTACCAAGACTTTAACAGTGTTAAAAGGATTTCACTAAATGTGTTGATGCAAACGTGTAACGTAAGAAGATAACACAAGTACAAACCTTCATGACTCACCTCCATGTACGTCAGGACAAACCAGCATTGGATTTTCAAGATGGATTTTATTACAACATGTCATAAAACATTACAAAGGATGCACACAGGTACCCTTTAGACCAGGAATTATTGAAAGAAACCTGAAATAATAAAACTAGAGACACACAAGTCATGGATTTGAAACACTACTTGGTTTGGAATCATCGTCACTGAGACCCTCACCAACCAAGGTTGGGGACGCAAGTCCAACAGCACCTAAGCGTGCTGTGAGGGCCTCAATCTACCAAAGAAAAAACAAAACAAAACTTAATGAAATCCAAAGTTTACAGGATAAACTTGCCTTTGTTGGTACGTTCATGAAACTCCAGCAGCTTCAAAACATGAATCATTTTAACACACTTCACTTCTATTAACCTGAGTGAAACCTATGGGGGGGAAAGACATCCTCACATGTAATCAAATGACAAAACATCTGTCAGGAAGGTGTGTGGTGTTTTCCAATTATGTTACATTAAATGTCCAGGTGTCCTAACAAATAATTGGTCTTCACCACCACTGGTCTTACTGCGCTTTGCTTGCAGCTAGCTTCGAAAATGCACAAGGATGAGAGAAAGGTGTTAACCTCAAACCTAATGTGCTGGCTGCTTTGCTGTTCAGTAGCGTCCAGCAGGAGACATGACAGGCGGCCTCATGCCCATGGGAGGGCCTCCTTGGTACGGGGGCACCAGAGGAGGACCCTGTCCGTATGGAGGCATCCCTCCAGGCATGTAGCTTGGCATTCCCTGAGGAGGGGCACCATACTGACCTACAGGGAGAATGCACGGAATCTTACAGGTGGAACAGGCATGTGCTGGAAGTATGTGGTTGAAAAGGGGGAGCACACTTCACGGGTGGGTGTTCTTACCATGCATGGGATGCCTCATGCCCGGCTGCTGAGGTGGCAGGCCCGGCTGCGGGGCCATCATGCTGCCCACAGCTGCCACCGGGGGAGCAGCCACATGGGCTTGGCCTGGCCTGGGTATGAGCCGCTGGTAACGGGGTAACTGGGCCCTCATTTCCTCCTGTGTGCAGGAACAACACACAACACAAACACTTAGACTAAAGAAACGACAAAGTGCCCCTTACAGTCCAAAGATAAACACTCACAAAATGTTGGGGAAACGGGTGCTAATGTCGGCGCGCCCTTCGACATGCGCGAAAAAGAAAAACTACCGAGTGAGAAGCTACATGCTTAGACAGTTGGCCGATCCGCTCTACTGATGTCCAAAACAATGACTGCTTTCATCTCTCGCTACATGTTCTATCGTATATGTATATCAGTCATTACTTACTGTGAAAAGGGCAAAATAGAAAGCTCAAGTGACTTACCAGTGAGATATCCTCATCAGGGTGGATCAACTTACTAGTTGCACTCGTGGTGGTCAGGGTGGCAGGTTTACTAGTCACTGTGGCCGGGGGTTTAGCCACAGTACTGCTAGAGGGATTAGAAGAAGAGGTGGAAGAGGAGGAAGAGACAGAGGGCTGGGTATACGCAGGGAATGTTGCTTTGGGTGGGTCGGAGGAGGCCACCGTGTTGTGGGAGTTTGCGGCTGCAGCTCCTGAAGCGCTCTGCTGGGCCTGTGCAAACACACAACAGGGAAAGGAGGTTACAACTCAGATGCATTTCTTTGAGATGGGAATTTATTTTCAGCAAAGTAACAAAAATGGTCTTTTGATTTCAGAAACTAGTGTCACGAGGCTCCGCTGGCAAGTTATCAGCTATTTTTAGACATATGGATTCAACACCTCAACAAATCCCTATATTTGGTTCACGTTTGTGAGACATTTAAAGCTGAAGATGCTTTGGTAAAGATGTGCGTTACTACTATTTGAAAGCATGAGCATCGATAGCAAAATTCATGCGTTTCCATACAGAGAGAACTCCCCTGTGTTCATCCATCAAAGCTCATGCACAGAAATAAAAGCGCACAGACGACCGGTATGCAAGTTCTTGTCCAGAATAATGCTCCTGACATCAGCAACAGGCCTCTTTTGATGCACAAGTGGGTTTAAAAAGCAAGACTGTTACTAATGAGCCAGGTTTATCGCAGACAAATTTACAAGCACACTACAAAAGCAACATGCAGCTGCTGGGGTCCCATCTGTGAGCGTACTTGAGGGGTGTTAGGAAAGTTTGGCTGGGAGGAGGCAGACTGAAGGTCTGCAGGAGGAGAGGAAACGACTGCGGTGCTGCTGTGAACACCAGAGCCCATCTGCAGCATGGTGAGAAGGAGATCACAGCATTGGCAGGTCACACTCTTAGGTGTACTGAATGTAAGTGTGATTGTAAAATACTACTGGCGGGGGAGACAGAAAAGTGGCAAAAATGAAAACCGGTAAAATGATTAAGATATGCTATAAAAGAAAGGCCTTAATTCTAAGTTTGAATAAAAACTGAGGGTCAGTTCCATTACATAAGTCAGAGGCAATAACATCTCTGAGCAGAACCAGAGCCATCGTCTTCATTCTGTGTGTGTGTGTGAGTGTGTGATGGAGTGTTTACATGCTGCCCACCTGTGCTGCACTGGGGAAGAGTGGTTTGGTGACAGCCGGCTGGGCTGCAGGTACTGCCGGTCTACTTGGTATCGCCCCTGCTGCAGGGGCTGGGGTGATGTGGGGCATCCCCGGCCTCGGAGCCATGTGCGGTGGCATTCCTGGGTTATCGACCGGAAACATCAGGCTTACTAACTTTTGCAGGAGACTGACAACATTTTGAGGAAGTACATGGGTTTACTGTACTTTCGGTAAATATCAAAGCCCAAACTCACCTGGTGGCATACCAGGCATCCCTGGCATCATGGGAGGCATCATGGCACCCATTGGCATCATACTGCATTAAAACAACGTTGGTGTGTCATCACTGCAGGCTAACTACTGTGAGATGAGATTGGAATGCTCAAATTAGAGATTGAGGGCCTACCCTGGTGGCATTCCATGCATACCGGGAGGCATGCCGTGCATCATGTGAGGAACACCTGGCATCATTGGAGGCATCCCTGAAATGAGACACACAACAACTGTTGTTTACTAACAACTCAAGACTGTATCACTTCATAAGCACATGAACAGAAATTGATCCCAGTCTCTGAACCTATTTCAAAATGGCAAGTCTGAACCAGCAGGTGCTGTTATGTTGTGTTATGTTGAAAATCAACTATGGGCTCACACAGACAAAATATAAAAGGAAGTCTGAGATACAACAAACGTCAATGTTCATATCAACTATACATGGGAGGCCTGATGATGTTAAATAACACAAGTAAGTTTGATTTCCTTTATCATCAAGCTCATTTCTGTCTTTAGTTTGTTGCCTCTACTGAGGTACTGAGCTACTTCCACAAACGTTGACTGCAGGGTGAAAAGCAAATCACAACTGCTAAAAACAAGCATTAAAAACTGCAATTTCCAAAGTCCCCTGCCTTGATATCCACCAGGAGGCATCCCAGGGGCTCCAGCCACAGGAGGGATCCCTGGCTGAGCCATCGGAGCAGCATAGGCTGCTTGAGGCTGGACTCCAACAGCTGGCTGAGCTGATGGTCCTGCTTCGTCGTCGTCATCGTCCTCATCTGAGTCATCCTGATTGTTCTTCTTCTTTGGACCATCTGAAAACAAAAAAGTAACATTAATATTACTTTATATTACTGCCTAATGATAATGGATTTAAGGACAATGAAGTATCGTTAATTCACACCATTTTAAATGTACATTTGGCACAACACCGTCGACCGTTATCAGACATCCAATTTGGCAAAATAATTGTGTCAGGTGATCCAAAAGTGCAATCAGTACTCCAACCAACCTTGTGATTTCTGTTCTAATGTTCGTCTCCTTTCCTGCATGTCTTTCTCTGGTATCCCCTCCATGCCGTAGATCTCTAATTCAATGTCTGTTCTTCCAGGAATTGCATTCGGTACACTATCAATTGTCTCTTTATGAACCTGAAACACAAGGAGAGTGAACCACTGAACACCAACAACCACGTCTGATCCAATGCAGGAGCTGTCACTTACCTGCATGCAATGGATGGCCAAGCCTGGGCCAGTGTACAACTTTTTATGACAGATGTGGCATTTGAAATGTTTGGCCTTTTGATGCTGGATGAGGATCTTTTCATCATCAAAGTCGCGGTTACAATACCTTGAACGACCAATTAAGGATTGTTCGAAACCTGATAACATGAGTCCAGACATACATTAACACGTAAACATGGAGCAACACGACGGGACATCACTCAGGAGACCGCCAACATCCATACACTTAACAAACGTATTCATATTTAAGAGATTAAACACAGAAAACGACTCAAAATCTCAAAATTAAATGTAAGGCTAATTCGTCGTTAGCTGGATAGCAGGCTAATAATTGGCATAGCGGGCCATGTAACGCCAATGTGAAATAAATAAAACCACAAACTTAAAGGAGCGATTTTACGATACACGGATGAACAGACTGTATAAACGATTCAATCATAGCAGCCTACAATGACTACACACTGAAGCTAGAATTAGCTTAAACTACGGGGAGGCCAGCTTTGGCCTTCCTTTTGTTGAGCTAACGTGAAGCTAACCATGGAAGCTAGCCGCTGCGATTTCCTCCTCTGATATTTCACCCGTTCGCAAGGATACCAGCACCAGGGCTTCATTTGCTTCTTCTTTTTCCGTCCCATTTTCCAACGATTACCGAAAACGATATCTTACAACTCTTGATTCTTATTATCTGTTTGACAACAGCATGCTGTAGTGGTCCAGCGACACCGCCGAAAATGGCGCTTTGTGAGAGGAAGTCGCAATGGAAGCGTTTCAAGCGAACAGAAGTGGACGTAGCCGGCGTCATGTCATATACGCCCCCATCTGGTGCGAAGGGGGAAAAAAAACTTCCACAACGACCTGTACCAGGAATATTTCTGTGACGTACATGTCAGTCATACCAGTATTTGTGGGGGAAAACGCGCCGTAGCATATTTAACAACATAAGATAAAGAATTGCTGATAAACTGGTGGTTGGTTTTGTGAAATAGATACACAATTATACATTTTATCTTGTAATATCAGCAGAATGAACATACTCTGACCTGAATACAAGACGTACGAGAATTACAGCAGGTGTTGTTTTTTATTTTTATTTTTAACATATATTCATCAAAACAATTTATTATTTTTCCGTTTCCATAACATAAAATATCCATTGAGACATTTTTAAAACACATTTTCTAAAAGTTTCAAACATATTTTCATTAAGAGGTGGGCGTGGTTTAACGTCTGACGTAATCACGGCTGACGTCTGAGACTCTCTTCACTGTCCACTTGATGGAGACAGAGAGCAGCTCATCCGCTCAGGTGGCACAATTATCTGAAGGGTATGGTACCTGAGACACAAACATCTGTTCTCCCACTCTGAAAAAATAAGCTGATGGCAGTATATATGTTTGTTGAGGAAACACTGCAAATAACTATTTAGTAGTGTTTATGTAGTGGAATTTCTTTGCGTGCATGTCGCTGGAATAGAGAAAAAGGCTTCTCTGTGATTATTGCTTTGAGATTCATGAAAGGCAAACTCAGCTGAGGCGTGGCTGTTCGTCCAACATATCCTTTTGTGTGCCTTCTCAACACCTGCTCTCCATGTGGATGTGCAAGCCAGAGAGAAAACACATTCAGGGCTGTTTCTTTAAATGCTTTTATGCTCATTGATCATGCTGAAAGCTGTTCTCGCTGGGACCTTGACCAAACAGCAGGTCTGGAGTTTGAAGAGAATTGAAAAAAAAATAATACAGATTTTTCCATTGGAGCATATTTCCTTGGCATTATAAAATCATGAGGGTTAAATGAGTGTCACACTCATTCAATCACAGGACTAAAGATACACACAAGAAAGATGGCAACAACACCAATCTAAATCACATATCATAAAGCAATGGAATAAATCCAAAGAAATAATGTTTTTTTGTGTATAAAACTGTTTAATGTACTCCAATATATACATATCAAATCTACAAAATATCCACAATGTTAAAATATTATCAGTGATTTACTCCTCAGTTAACTCATTTTTTTGAACAGGGTACATACAGCTAGTAATCACAATGGACCACACAACTTACACCACATACCATTGTCACAGAGGAAAAAAAAAACCTCAACAACCAAATGTGACTGTTAATTACATCATAATATTGTTGGTGTGACGCACTGTAACATGAGGTTAATAACCTGGCACTTACAACTTAGAGGGGTCACATTTAGGTCTTTTACAGAGCAGCTGTGAGTGAAACCTGCTCCGATGTGTCTCAGGTCAAGCCTGTGTGCTCAAATACGTTTGGTAATTAAAAAAACAGGATTTATTTATTGATTACCCGACTTTCCTTTGGCGACTGTTTTCATTAGGCTGATCCTGCGCTCCTCCAGCCACTTCCTCACCATCAACAAATACATTCTGTCACCTCTTTGAAATTTAAAGAATCATTGCAAATGAGCAAAGGAATAGACAACACAACAATGCAATACTTTTCCTGGTACTTTTAGCATTAATTTGGCATATTGTCGCTGAAAGCTTAAAAGTCTAAATGGCACTTATTCTTTATTATTCTTTGTGTACACGTGATTTGTGTGTTCCTTACTCTCTCTCACACACACACACACACACACACACACACACACACACACACACACACACGGTTCGTATACAGCTGCACAGGACTGAATGAACATTGTGACCCTTATCTCCATCCAAAGGTCATTTTATTGTCAGTTTGCTGGAGCCTGTATATTCCATCTTTTCATGTATTGGTGCCAATTCCACTACAATTCCATACTGAGGCCACATACAGATAACAGAACATCTGGAAACAGTTTGTAGGGTTTTACAACTGTTACCCTACGTGAGAGGCAACTGTGCAGATATACGTTCACCAATGTCTCCACAAGTAGGCACCGTTGTGTGAGGATGAAGAGGCAGATACGATGAAGCCATGAGGACTTGACTCGCTCTTTGTTGCCATAGCTTCTCACCTCTCTTCACTGTTTTCAGCAAAAAGTCCCAAATCTCAATCGGAGATGAAGACTAGTCAAGAATGTGAGGTTAGCTTGTAAATGGGAAGGTCTCCTATCACAAATGTGGCAAACAAGGAGTTTTCCCTGCAACGGTATGAGGGGGTTCCATCCAGTCACGTATGTCAGGGCTGAGGGGGCAGTCGCACATCGAGCAAGCTGTAGGCGAAGATGTTCCAGAAGACGGCGCAGAGCACGAACAATGTGTAGACACAGAAGAAGATCCAAAACAGAGACTGTTCTTGAAGCCGCTGCTCATAGTTCTGCAGGACCACCACACCCAGTGTCAGACCGACCACCACCCCTCCCAGGTGAGCAACAAAACTAGGGTTGGGGCAAGGAGGAAAGGCCGGAGGGTAAAACCGCAGCCACACTGCCCGACCAAACTCCACACTCACTGTGGGCGGACCAAATAAGAGCGTGTTAGAGAGATGGTATCAACATCCGATCATCTACTTAACCCTTAGAGTATACGGGTATCTTCTTAATTGTTCATTTGTTAAGTATAAATATTCTATGTTCAGTATATGTTCAAATTCTGCTGAGTCATGATTCATTACTTATCAAGCTTCACCAGGTGTGTGAGAATTTCCTCTGTGGCTACACAGCATTTTTGTTTGTTTTTTTTGCAATATTTTCTCCAGGATGAACTATGTGAACGTAAATTGAATGTCTCTCTGACAAAAGAGGCGGGTTCTCAGTGATTCTAGAATGCTCCTTGGTCAGTTTTGGACATAAAATCAACAGATGACAAAGTGAGAGATCGGCACCATTAATTCCAGATCTTACACGCTTTGTAATCGGCGCTCAATCTACGGCTGTGAACCACAGAAGAAATTCGACTCAGACAGTAGAGTCTCCTAAATCCGCCAATATTTGAGCTGCTTTCCTCGACCAAAATACACACGTTGGTGTGTACGTGGACCTCTAAGGGTTGAAAAGCAAAAGAAAACAAATCAAATCCATTCTGATGGGGAGAAGCAACTACTAAGTTAATAAAAAAATATATTCTTATGTACTGATGATGGCTGTGATCTATGTAGGTTAATGACAAAGGTTCACAATGAATGGAATGAAGCCATCATGAATGTTAAATTCTACGGACTGAAATGAAAATGGTTTATTATATTTAGGAGAATTCTTCTCTGGGATTCTTCCCCGGGATTAAAAGGGGAATATGGTGTAAGTGGACTTACTGCACACCAGAGCCATGGCCATCCGGAATAATTTAAACTGACACTTCATTCCCGACCAGTTCTGGGGACAGAGACAAAAGATGCAGAATCACGAGGACTGCTGTTAAATCCTGAAGATAAACGCAGAACAAACTAGAAGCTGGAAGATCAAGTGTCTCTTGAACAAACACAGTGACGTGAGAGGATGTGAAATCTCCCCCATCTCAATTCACATCACACTTGAAAGCCCCAGAGACATTCTGACCCTTTGATCTATCGCTGAGAGAGATTATATGATTTCAGCTGTGATGGAAAAGACAATCTCTTGTACTCTGACCCACGATCGAGCAGGCGACCTAATGAGGACCATATTACATGTAATACAAGTTCAGCTTGATTGCATGGTCCCAAATGTGCTTTTTGTTTATATAAAAAGGGAAGGGAGGGGTGGTTTTGGAGCAAACACAGATGTAAAACAGACAGGACATTGGATTTCTTCACATTCTGTCAAACAAACGTGCACTTTTTAGATCTCTGGTGTAACAGTGGAATGCATGGCATCTGCCAAAGCCCCCTAAACCCGCGCGCTTTCATGATGTGACAGCGCAGCTGCGTGACGAGATAAGCATCTACGTACCATCACCACATTGGCCAAGTGTGCAGAGACCAGGGCGTACACTCCCCCAGATGAGCCGACCACAGGAGCTGTCATATCAGTGACGGACACTGCCAGAGAACCTGCAGGGACGAGGAAGATCACAAATGAAAGAAGAAACATTCATCCAATCTGTTGCGAAGAGAAGCAACTGTTCTCAATGAACTTCCCCTGAGATTAGACGTGGAGTCTGAAGGAGATAATTAAATGTTGCCTCCCTGAGACTCCGACTGACAGACTCCGTGACTATCTAACAAAGTGAGCTAACAAGCTTTGCACTCTTTAGTGTGGGTGTATTATGCACCGGCCTTCATGAATCACCGCTCTCCTCTGCTCGGCCAACACACGCTGGGATTTCATGTCAAACCAATTTTAGGCACCGTGCTACCAATTCATCGCACACACAAAAACAAGACACAGTCACGCATTTCAACATTTTAAATATGAGATATTCATGCGAAAAAACATGCGCTGGAGCCAGAGCGACAAAGAATTCAGAGCTCCGAGTTTCTCTCCTCCTTCATCCAGTGCTGCTGACCTGTGCACATGTATTGATTTCATTTATTTCATGTCTAATCAGTGATGCCCACGTCTATGAGCGTTGTTGCTGTGGATGGAGTTGAGGTGATTTTGTCTCATTATGTTTCCTCTCAAAGTTTGAAAAGCTGTAAACCTCTTTGTGATGCCTTTGGGAGGACGCTGCACAAATCTCATGACAAACACGCTTTCAACCATGGCTTTCTCAAGCAAGCATCCCACTGAATGTGGCATCTTTCAAAAACTGGAGCAAATGCCAAGAAAGACTTGACTCCTCGTTCCAAAGGTCAGACCCTCTGGTGTACCAGCTGACTCACCACGTTACGAAACACTGGACAGAAGTCTACACAGCTCGCTAATTACCCCATTTAACCTGGTAAATAGGTCTTTTTTTTTTTTTTACACAGACAGTGGTGGATCTGCTCTTCAGAGTACAGGTGCATCTCAAAAATTTAGAATATAACGTAAATGTTGATTAAATGAATGTTAAATAATAATTATATGGAGTATATAATTAATAATTCATATATTGTCTCAGGTTTGACTGAACCACTAATTATAGTGTTGAAATACCATAAATCTCAAATCTGACTGACTGGAATTTTGATTTTCATGAGTTGTATTCCGTATTTATCAAAATTAGAACAGAAAAGGCTTGAACATTTTCAATTCATGTTTGACTGCATCTAAAATATATGTAAGGTTTTTTGCACTGTTATACTCAATACGAAGAAAGAGTACTGTAAATGGTCAGATTTTAAAGGTGCCCATTCCCTGGCCCTTTGAAAACAGACACACACACACACACACACAGTAGTTCCTTCGCTTCAGATGTGTGTCTGAGCCCTCCTGTAATTAACTTGGTTTAATAACCTGCTGCTGTGTGTGCATACAAACACACCGTCTCCCTACCGGCCCCGGGTGGTCTCACATTTTTTTCAGCGCCAGCTTATTCATCTCCACTGTTCTTCCTGAATGGGCACTTGGGAAAACCAGTGGAACTAAAAACGGACATTAGCGCTCACGATGCATACGCAGTCATAGAATTGTGTCGCAGCTGTAAAAACGACGACGTTGTGAGATTCAGGCTTGTTTCTGTCGGCTGTTCTTTCCTGTTGGCTGCGGGCTGTGCATATCGACTTGTCCTATTGTGTCTGTGCACTTGTCTGTTGTCTCAGTCTGAGGACCCGTCTGTCTGCACGCAACCATCCATTATTCCCATTTACAAGAGTGTGTGTTAGACCAGGAGGGTCCTTGACCTGCAAGTGGTTCATTACTTGACCTCAGAACTTCACCGCCACCCCTGAATGTGCCAGCTGAGGTCCCCTTTGTTCACGTTGTCGGCCGTGATTTGAATCCAAAGAATGCATTGAAGCATACACGTATATGTGATAAGGTGATCGTGCACATTGACACTTTTGACAATGATCAGATTCATTTATAACACCCCATGCATGTTGTTACCTATTTTACAGGAACACAATCGTACATTGAGAGTAACATTAGGTGGTTACGCATCTTAAATTGCATCATAAACAACTGCAGTCTGAAACAAATACTTGAAATACTTGAGATCTATCAAACACCAGTCCAATGTTGAAAAGTGAATATTGTCATTGACAGTTCTGATGCTCAAACCCAGTGTGACACAGCAAAGCAAATCAGATCATCCTCCGCTGGTGGTCAATATCTAATTAAAAAGCGGAACTTTGTGCATGCGTGTGTGATTTATGCTGCATTTTCTCCTCGGCCGCTACAGCTGGTTTCCCCAGGGTGTTTTGTCCCTGACCTGGCACACTAACACACTCCCAACTGGGCAGAGATGCAGATATATAACATTCATGAATATTCAACGCAGCTTTCATTCAATTGCTCAAACATCACGTTTCCACGCTAAGAATCTCCTGCTCTCATCTCAAAATGTCCAAAACCATTTTCACCCATGTTACCACCCAGGCGAAAAAGTTTCAGTAAACACAATGTTGAATTGCGACCGTCTGGAGAAAGAGACTGTGACATTTTGTTTGCTTATCATTTATTCATAATTGCTGCTTAGTTTCTTCTCCATCTTACCTCCTCACGTCGCCCATGGCTGTCTCTAACAACGCTCACCCTCTCGCACACCCTCTCAGACTTGCAACACTTCCAAATCCATCTTCCCTGCTGCGCCTGTTCCCTCCACTCATCCCATCCCCTTTCTCTCCCCCTTTCAATATCATTGTTATTCTGTGTGTGTGTGATTGTGCCCCATTTGAGATGACTCTGTTTGCCCTGCCCTTTTGTACACGCCTGCGGGGGGGGGGGTCATGCGGGGGCTTCGACGGGACACTGCACGACCCCCAGCATCCCTCCATGACTGGTAGGAATACAGAAACACCCGGCCATCTGTCCTGGAACACCACGCACAGGCTCGATTCCTCAGCCACTATCCATCAGCATTCTAACCGGAACCTGATAACGTGCTGAAAGTGCGCGCACACACACACACACACAGCAAGCAGATGGAACAACGGTGCACTTGAAAGACAAAACCTACAGTGTGTGTGTGTGTGTGTGTTTTCGATGAAGACACACTGGTGTTTAATAGTACAAAAGACACTTATAGGAAGAATGACGTGAAGACAGTTCAAGTCACATTCAGTCCAGTCTCATCACCAGCTGGTCAGATCAGTGAAAAAACAGCATAATAATGTAATGGATAATAAGTACATAGTTTCCCGTGGTACAATGGTGCAGTTTCATCAGTATTCTTCTTCAGTTTATCATGTGCAGTTGTACTTATAGCGCATCTACAAAGGGACAAAAGGTTGTGTAGCACGTCTCTGGAACTGAAACATGTCGTATTTCACTTTCACTGAATTGTTTTGAGTGATTTCAACTTTACATCCATTCGCACCTTTGGGCGTGGTGATCTAGATCAGAACTGATTCATGACAAACTGAAGTGTGGTGCATCAGAGTGCGCTGTGTGTGTGCTGTGCGCGCGCTGTGTGTGTGTGCTGTGCGTGCGCCCCACCTGCCAGCACGCCGCACACGTAGACCAGTCCGATCCTCAGGGCTCCGTGGACCATCTCTAGCGGGACGCCAACCAGCAGCTGCATGGCCATGTTCAGGCTCAGGTGTTCGATCCTGTGAGACAGACACACACACACACACACACACACACACACACACACACACTTAATCATGCGATAAGAACAATCATTATTTACAACCATTACTTCTGTCGCTGCTGCTTTCCTCTCTCTCTTTCTCTTGTCTTCTACATCTCGCCACTTGTGTCTCTCTTTGTTTCTCCCCAACTGGTCGAGGCAGAAGGCCACCCAAAAGGAGGACACAAAACATCATGAGGGACCCCTCCCATCCGAGTCATGACCTGTTTAAACTGCCACCCTCTGGCAGGCGCCACACATCCATCACAGCACAAAGCACCAGAATGAAAATGAGCTAACAAAAACAAAAAAAGCATACACACACACACACACACACTACACCTTAATGTCTGTCTTGCATATTTAGAATGTTAAATATATGTTAAATTGAAGTATTTATTAAAAACATGCAATAACACTGTACTTGTGTACTGTACCTTCTCAGTTTTTGTCACTTTACCTCAGTATTCTGCATTTCTGTATACATCATTCTCATTTCCTTTTTAAATACTCCTTATGTATAAATGAGAATGTATTTACAGGGGTTTCCTTTCTATACTTGTGATTTGCACCAATCAGGAGCAGCACTTCCAATGTCTATGTACAATGAAGGTCTGATTTTGACATGTAGCATTGGATCTGTTTGAATTCTGTTCCAGTGAAAAGAAGTGTTCCCTCTCCCCTGCCACAAAGAGTTGCTCATGTGAATGTTGGTTTTCTATTAGAATAGCCAGTGTCATGGGCATCATGATAGAACTGTTGTTGCGAAGAGACTATACAAATACAGAGTGCCTAGTTATTGTGTGGACATTGTCCTTTTCCGGAGCCAAACTAAAGGGAATCTCCTTGAACAGTTGTATATGATTACATTATATTCAGTAATTTGTCAGTAACTTGACATTGATAACTGTGTGTAAGAGTGTGCAATTTGTAATGTAACACATCACCATCTGTCCGCTCCCTTGAAGACCATGTGCGCTTCTCCATGCACAAACACACTGTAGAGGACGTTACACTTAAACTAAACTGCTACTTTCCGAACTTACACACACACACACACACACACACACACACACACACACACACACACACACACACACACACACACACACACACACACACACACACACACACACACACACACACACACACAGTGCCCTCCAT
>CAAKHB010007476.1:0-26831 GCA_901007665.1 Aeoliscus strigatus | reverse complement strand
GCTCCTTGCATTACATACATACTGTAATGAATATCAGTAATATAACTACTAAATATCCTTAAATACGATTAAGTATGCAGGATTATTACTGTAAGACGTAGTTTTTGTACTATTGTATTTTAGTGGAGGGGACCGTTAGATGCAGCAGTGAACACTTGTTATGAAAACCGATCAAATATGCTGAGATTGAGAATACGCTGAAAGAATGAGTCCACGTCAACATTTGCTTATCATCAAGTGTGATCCTTCATTTGCGTCGATACCTGCAGGAGTGAATTTAAACTTCATTATTCATGCAAATGCAGGTCTGAGACCAGACATCAATCATCCCTTCGTCCTCCGATAACTGATCAAAACTCAGCCAGTGCACCGCAAAGAATTCTTCCATCCGCCAAGAAGTCGGATTTGCTCATAGCTGGAGGGCCCAGTTTTCATTGATATAATCATTCACTGGAATCTAATATTCACGTTTACTGCAAAGGCGTCATTTGTTTGACATTGCCACGGGGGTGTCTGAACATCAACAAACGACAGCTATTGAAAAAAAAAATCAGCTGCCAGGAAAACGGCAACAAATGCTAGTTATCTCAGTCTGACATATCGTTAGCCTAATAGGTTAGCTACTGTATTAGGCTAACGACATGTTGAAACAATCAATACTCAGTGTGCTCTTGGACGTAGTTGCTGCAGTGCCCCAATAATCCAGACACGATTAAGACACCACATTAGGCTCATAGTTGGGTGGGAACCATGTCTGCAGAGGAATTATGTGACAGCGATGTGGTCTGCTGCACAGAGGTTGATCAATATCTCTGGAGTGAATCCCTCTCCAGCCAAAAGAATCACTATGGAAACAACATGGGCAGTTATTTTTAACCCTGGGGGGGTCTTTCCTAACTCATACACACCATAGAGGGTTAAAAGTAACCACCTGTTGTGGAGTCAGGCTGTATCCATGGTGACTAAGTCACCACGTCAGAGCTGGAAATGATCGACATTTGTGCAGCATGAAATGAAAATGATTATCAGTTGGAATTCAGCCTCTAAACATGCTGTCACATCTTAAAGTTTCCTGCAGGTAGCTCCAGCTCCCCCTTCCCTCCCCCTCTTAAGTTTGCCAGATCCATCCAGGGTGTTAAATGCATCTTTTTCAAAATCACTGAATTCCCAAATGTGATGTGCTTTAAAGTTATAGCATTAATACAATCTTCAGTTTGAGCCACTCTGGTGTGATCTACCTAAGCGCTGGTGTAGACTGGCTGGAAATAGATTGTTTCACTTCAGCCAGACACTCTTTAGATGTCTTCAACAGCATTTTCCACCCTTTGCAGACTTTTCTTGAGTTTTGCTAGCACAACACAGTGGAATATTTATAAAACACTCTGATAAAGAACCACTGAAACAGACACAGCAAGACCTTTCTGTTCATATGAACCACAGAGACCCAGATGTAAACGCCACAACAGGCACAAAGTCAAGTTGAACAATATTTTATGACAAAAAGTAGACAAAACTGGAGTGAAACAAGAAGAGCAGGAACCACCTCATGGTCAAAGGGGAACACCGAGCCAATAAATGTGTAGATCAGACACAAAATGCAAGAACAGGCTGTGCTATACAACTACCTGACTGACTTAGGAACTAGGAAATGCACAAACCTATTGGTTAACAGACTCTGAACGCTATCTGACCTGAACTACAGAATACAGTACTGCAAATAAGATACTGCACCTGAAATATGTACTTATTCTGACTAGAAGACTATGAACACAAATAACACTACAAAAACACAGTGGCTGGAGATGGAAAACCAAGCCGGTGTGGAGTATGGTGAGAGGAGAGGAGATGAACCAGAGGAGCTGAATGCAGATAAGACAGGACTGGAGCGGGGAATCTGAACCACCAGGATGACTACTAGGGAAGGGGATCGGAACCTAACGCGTCCAGAACCAAAGCACGGACGTTTGTCGGTAGACAGAGCAGTGGCCTCGTGTGTTGTCTTTAAGGCTGAGACAGAGTGAGCTGATTGAAGCGCCGCCGTAGGTGTGTGACAGCATGATTACTCATTCGCCACACCTGTGTGCTGCCTGGGAGACAGGGGGAGAAAAGGCTGAAACAGCAGTAGAAATGCTGGCTACAACACCTTCTCATTGTTTGTGTTGACTTGCATGTGCTCAAAAAATATAAATTATATCACACTGATATAGAAAGTCCTAAGGATGCATTGGGGCTTTTTTGTTAGGGACACAGATGAGACATTCAAATGATGAACGCACCGCATCATGATCAAACTCGATAAAAACACGCTGAACTTTTTTTCTCATAGCAGCAGTGGTCACAACTTTCATCGGACGTTTTTCACTCTTTAGCTAGTTCGCTACTTTATTAATCTGGGGGAAATTCACAAAATTCACTACAGAAATTCACAGCTGTGATGCCCTCTTGTGGTTATTCTCTAATTTACGACCTTTGAATATAAATTCTTATCTGTATCAACATGAAGGGACATATGTATATATATACTGTACATATATATACACATATATATTAATATATATATATATACACACACACACACATATATATTCACGAGTATACTCAAATGTATTTGTAAAGAAGCCATGGTTGAAGGAATTTTTGAAAACTTCACAGTAAAACTACTGTCCTCAGAATTCTCCAAAATATTTTTTGTTACAAAATGGAAACATTCTTTCCAAGCAGATGTAACAGACATTTATTTCTTGTAAACGTAAGCAAATGCAGGGCTGAGTAAATAAATTAAACTGAACTTCATGGCAGACAAATGTACAGAGGTGTTGGTGGACTGACATCTTTTGTTCACTGCGGAGCTTAAAGTACAATGATTAGCCATTTTCCGACTTGAAACTAATGTGGCGAAGTGAACAAGACCAGTTGTTTTATTTAGAATATAAGGAATATGCTCAAAAGTCATGAAGCATGCATGTCACGCAGGATGGTTGTAAAATGTCGTAGAAATATGCAAACATGAGAACATGAGAGCAGTCTTCAGATGCATTCAAGTGAGCATCCATACTTGAAACGGCAAACCCATAACCTGTCAGTACTGACGACGATGTAGGTGACTGTCTCACTCTGGGACTCAAACCATATATACACTATTTACATTGTTGTTCAGTCTAATAGTTCACACGCCACAACTCTGAATACACTTTCAACCTCATTTAACTCACTCAGGCTGCTTAGCACTCTTCATCCGCTTCATATCCTTTTCATAAATATATTATCTTTGCTTTGGGTTATACACACAGATGAAGTAAATTAGCATTTTTAGGTACAAAATATATTCATTTTTCTCGTAGATACTCTTTCTCCGTGAAGGAGTGTAGAAGTGTACAGTGGGATGGAAATGCAAAACAAACTGGTCATAGCTACAAACACACACACACACACACACACGTTTCTATCAAGAGAACTGCGAACCATTAATAGTTTCCTGCGTATCAGGTGTCGGGGCGGAGGATCACCGCGGTTTGAGCAGAACTCGGTACATGGCAAAGCCCAGCACCGCAAACACTGTGGCTCCGACACTCGCTCTCAGCCAGAGGGTGGAGCTATTCAGGTCCAATTGGCTGACGTGTCTGTGAGGAAGAGAAACGCACATTCAGCAATTACGTACAGGATCTAAACACGCTGCTCGCAGACAGGGAGGATGGAAGCAGAAAGAAATGGCAAGAGTGACAAGAACGGGGATGAAGGAACAAAATACAGAGTTCAGTCCAAACATATGCAGACATGCAGGATTACAGCTGAGACATGAGACAACAAGGCCAGTTGTTATCTGAGAGGAAGAGCAGCATGAACCAATCAAAACATGGATCAACATGGACGTGACGAAGACTACAGAAGACTTGCAGGATTTCAAAAGAAGACCTGATGGCATGACACAAGAGAGAGGAAACGACGACCCGAAGCATGACAGAGGACATGAGAGGAACAGGAAGGAAGATGTGAAGAAGAAGACTGGAAGAGGACCTTCGGAGAAGGACAGCGTAGAATTTGGCCCTGACCGTCTGAAGCAGCTCGGAGTTGAGGAAATTCTGACACAAGCAGAAGGTGCACCGGTTACAAGTGCACATGCAGCGGAGCCGCGCGTGGCTGAGGAGAGATACGGGGTGGACAAACACACAGTTTGTACACGACCAAACAAGAGAGGACAGACACAACTGACAAGGGTCGACAGGCTAAGATGAAAAGACCAAAGGCCTCATCACCTGAGAGCTGGGGGAGGGGAGGAACTCTCTAAGATGCTTTTCCTTGTTTTTAAATCCTGACATGGTCTCGGCCCACCTGACCTCTTCTGTTGCTGCTCCAAAACTTTACAGTCATTTACCTTTGCACATTAGACATAATCCCAGTCTAAGATGTCGCTGGTTTTTTTCCACTCGTTCTATATTGGTCTTTATTGTTGTTGTTGTTTTTTTTTTATTCTGTTTTATTCCTGATGTGTACCGGTTTTGTTAAGCTGTGGTTGTGCTCTACAAATACAGAGAATAAAGTGAGGAAGAGCATAAAACCCAAAAGTTATAAGATTCCCTCCTCTGGTCTTCTGTAAATAGGAATAAATGTCCTGGACTGGACTGCATTCCATAACAACATTTCGTATACTTTTGGAAGTATTTAAAGTCACAATCTGACAGACTTGGGTGTTTTAACTTCTGGCGTCCTACACTAGATGCAGTCTAGTCGGAAGGAGAGTCACGTGTCTCTTTCCTCTCACAAAGTCGTCCCCTGATGGATTCACAGATAATAATGTCAGTTTAACACAGGAAAAGAAACAGGAGCAGGAGTGAGTCTCTGGCAGACATCAGTCCAAAAAGCAACGTGTTCAGAGGGCAGTGAAGTGTGTTAGAACACCAAGAGTCTGGTGTTAGAGAGCAGAAACATCCCCACGGGGGGGGTCAGTTTGAGAGAGACAGATTAAATGTGTGTGTATACGTACGGGTACACGGCCATCGTGGTCAGTCTGGTGAAGATGTCTCGGTTGGGTGCCGCCGCCGTGTTACAGGTGAAAGACTGCGGAGGCGGCATTTTGTGCCTCCGACAGAACTCCAGGGGACTGCAGGCGTACAGCTGTCTGATCTCCGGCAGGTCCGATTTGGCGGCTATCATCATACACGGGATCTTGCTGTCCATGAAATATTGCTGAGGGACGGAGAAAACATTAGCGCTCCGGTGACATTTCAGTTCAAAAATAGTGTTTCGCAATCCACACGGACCCATTTGTACCTTGAAGACTTTGGCGCAGTAGTCAAAGGAGTACGGGTTGCTGACATCATAGAGCAGGCAGACTATGTCACAGGCCAGGTCAGCGTCAGACAGGTAGTCGAAGTCAGGGAACACTTCATGAAGCTGAAGTGAAGACAAAGTCAAAGATTTTTTTTTTTCTTTGACTAAAAAGGAAATGATCGGATAGAGACAATATAAATTCCTCCACCAGAGGCGCTGGTCGGCACCTTACGTGTCAGCCAACACCAGTATATGAATGAGTGTGAAAGATATAAAATTAAAGGGGGAAAAAAAAAAAAGTCCCTACTAACACAAGTTAGTACATGTATGAAAAATATAGTTCCTGTGCCAACGGAGGAAGTGTGGCTGAAGTAAACAGTCAGTGTGTCGGCCAAAATAAAGGAACCGATCTCAGCTGCTGTTTGTTCGTGCGCGGGCAGACACTGAGCAGAGTGGATTTAAAACGTACACAGTGTTTTTGTAGTTTCTTTATACTGCAAGTCGGGGACGCATCACCTGCTAAGTTTTGTCAAGCAAGCATAAAAGCATCAGGTGGACTTGATAAGAGGCTTAAACCTGTGGAATCTGTTATTTATTTTGGAATGTTTGGTGAAGCCTTTTTGTTTTTTTTTTTTACTCACAAGTAGGTATTTCTCCTGACCATAAACGTAGGTTGTACTGATGGCGTAGTAGGATCGATGCTCCTCTCGGGTCATTTGCTGTAACTGTGAGAAACAAGAGGAAACAGCTGACGCAAACACTGCAGCAAGAACATGTCTCCGGTGCTGTGGAACACATAAAAGGAAGTTGTTTTTACATTTAGGATGTATGCATAAACTTTATCGCTGAATGAAGCTATTTACTCTGTTTCATTGTGGGTGTTCTGTCAGTTTACCCTGAGGTTTCGACCCAGGAAAGCTTGGAGGAAGCCGCTCTTGCCACTGCAAACATCTCCAAAGACATTGCAGCGGAAGACGCTGCGCTGGGTCTGTTTCTTCTGCAAGTCAATCTTCTTATCTCGAGTCACTGTGCAGGGGCAGGGGGGTGGGAGGGAAGGGGGGTGGGGACAACGCCACACAAACATCAGAGGAGGATTAGGGTGCTTTTCCACCACACGGTTCCACGTCGGCCCGACGTGCCTCGGCTCGGGCTGGTCAACACAGACAGAGGGCCGTCCTCTGATTGGTCAACACAGACAGAGGGCCGTCCTCTGATTGGTCAACACAGACAGCGACCAGTGTCACTGACCGTGTCCTGACTCCAGCTCTCTTCTCTACTCTCTGATAAAAATCCACCAACATGAGGGCAGTAAGAGTTTTAATGTATATTTGTAATACCTTTATGTGTATGTGTATGATCATCTCTCATGTGAAACTACTTTGAAATGACTTTTTAAATGATGAAAATAGTTTATTTTCCCTTTAATCATTATATGGAAAAAGGTGCATCAGCATCATTTACCTGTAATTCCCGCTGCATGTGTTTCCTGCTCGGCAATTATCGAATAACCAAGATAGCCGAAATACTCCAGGCAGCGCTGGACGTCAAGATACGTCGTTAACCTGGACAAAGAGTACGTAGATCGCAGAGCAGCGTGATCAACGGACAGATTATTATATCATACGTTAATAAACATCCTCATACCTTTCTTCTTGTTGAGTGTCGATGGTATTAAATATCTGTTTTAATAGCTACATAAACTTTTTTTTTTTTTTTTTTTTAGTAACAACATATTCACTTATGGAAGTTACAAACTGGATAGACACGGATGAAATCGCCACTCACGTCCACTGGGACAGATAACCCTGGTACGTGATCCAGCCCTGGTCGTTAGTGCAAACCGTGTTATTGACGTCAGGGCCCCAGGGCATGTAGGGAAAAACATCAAACAGGTCTCTCAGCTCCTCCGGTGACAAGGCACAGTCACGATCCTGAGACAGAAGAACCGAAGAGGATGTTTAACGTTTCAATACAAGTATAATATACTGAAAATGAACTCACTCAAGCACACGTTCACTGCTTGACTTTCATTCTAAGCTCACAGCTAATTCTTCCGACAATCCCCTCACAGTGATTAAATCGCGCCTCAGCAGGCGGTCAGGTCGTGTACAGTGCTGGATACCGGGGACCGTGAAAGAGGTGAAAGCAAATACGTGGAGGACTGTACCTTGTCATGTTTGTCAAAGACACTCTGGAGGAAGAGGTAGGCGTTGTGGTTGAGCTCTGTGGTGCAGTTGGGAGGAATTTTCAACCTGAACAAGAGCAAGGACATGATGTAAAGACGGCAACAGATTGTACTTCCTGTCTACAGTGAGGTTTTTTTTTGGTGTTGAGTGTTAAGTTCATGTTGTTCGATCACGCGGTGCTGGAAAGTATTGTCACAGATTTGGAACTGCAGCCACGATCATCCAGATCTCCAGAGCATCTACCAACTGTCCGATCCAGTCTGATCCAACTCCCGTTCTGCAATCAGAGTTGCAGCTGCTGCCCTCCGGTGGACGATTCAGAGTTCCTCTGCCAGAAACAGCTATCAGGACTCTCCAACATTAAGTACAGGGTTGTGCAATGGGTTGCCACTGCCAAATTCTGTTCCTTTCTGTGAACGGCAGGATCAGCAGAGTCCACAACAAACTTCCCCAAAGGGAATGAAATGAAATGACATATTCCAATGAGTCAAAGGGTTGCAATACCTAATTTAGACCGTTAGATGGCACTAACATGGCTTTTCCACCACAGGGCACCGGCAACTTGACTCGACTTGACACGGCTCTACTCGTTTTTCTTTCGTTTCCATTGGTGACCGTGCCTGGAGCTGATACTTTTTTTTTTTTTAGTACCACCTCCGACAAGGTTCAGAGCGAGCCGAGCTGCTACTAAACATGTGACGTAGATGAGTGCCGTCCTCTGATTGGTCACTACAGACTGAGGGCCGTTCCAAGCGCTACCTTCAACGCCGCAGTCTACCCCCAGTTTGACCGGCGATAGCGATTCAGTTCTTTATTCCTCGTCGCGTTCTCATCAAACATGTCTGACGCATTAAACACACACAGTGTCCGTTAATGAAGAACAGACGGTTCTGTGTTTTTTCGGCCGGTTAGAACGTTTATTATCGGAGCTGGACTGAGCTGCATGGAGAAACCGCAGCGGAGCAGAGTTCCATGTCAGCTCCGTCTCTTTTCTCTTGCTCTGTCTGTCACAAATATCCCGAAACAGTCACAACATCTCTATCTCCTCCATGTTCTACACTGTTTAATGTGTTTGTGTCGTGGTGAAAAAAAAAAACAAAAAAACAAAAAACACCATCGTGGCAGTGGAAAAACGCCATAAATCCTTCATTAGCCAAGAGAAGAGAAGAGGTCTTGTGTGGGTTGTGCAGATGGACACTTACGGAGGAAAGAGGTAGTCCTGATTCAGCTCCAGATCATCATCATATCCGAACCTCCTCAGGACCGTCCACGTTGTCTCGTGGCGACCTCGCTGGATGAACAGGGTGTGGAGGAACAGGAAGCCTGGGCGGGACAGTCCCAGAAAATGCCAAACAGGAAAAGTCGATATGTGTGTGTGCAAAGACAAGAAGGTGAGGCGATCTGTTCCCACCTTTCAGGGTCAGACCGTTGTCACACACGCCATCGCTCAAGTTTTTCCTCACAACATTTTTTACATCCTCTAACGCCTGAGGCTCCAGAGGAGTGTTGAAGCATGTGCGCTGTGGGCAGCCAGTCCAACAGAAAACATCAAGGTGAGGGGGAAACTAGTAATATGTCCACAAGAAAAGCAATGGATCGCGCCAAATATGGAAAAACAGGAAAATGTAGAATCACCTGAAAGAAGTTGAGCTCATGATCGTTGAGGATACCATCATTGTCCAAGTCAGACACTTTGAAGATTCGAGTCAGGGCTTTTACACAAAGTGCCTTCATCTGCGAGCAAATGGGGAAAAAACAGTCAGATATAACTAAACAAAGAACGGTATGAAACAAGCTGCAAAGCAAATGAGTTGATCCTGTTAGCTAGTTCATTCTTACATTCTTTTTCTCTGGACAGTAGAGGGGACCAGTGGGGTGGAGAACGGCCTTTTGGGCGTAGTAGAACAGCTCTGATATGTTCTTCAAGTTCTTTGCTGAACACTGTGAATAAATGACGCAAGTGTCATCGCAGAACGCAGCGGACGGATCACACACACGTGACGAATAAACCTTAAAGCCTTAAAAACCCTGTGAAAAATACCGCGTGGCACCGCTTAACACCAGTACGAGTATACGGAGTGACACCTGAATCCAAACAGAGTCCCATCCAGGTAAGGCCTTCCTTTTTTAGCCGCTCAGCCTATGTTTGTATACGTATATACACTGTTTGTGTGTGTGTGTGTGTGTGTGTGTGTGTGTGTGTGTGAGCTAAGTCAAGCCAGACAGGGTATTAACACACAGGATCCGTCTGACCAACACGCCTGGTCTAATTAACGTGTCTGAAAACACTGAAGCAAATCAGCAGAATTAGGAGAAAGTCCCAGGACGCCCAGAGCCCGATGCTGTACACCAGCAGAAACATGCTGCGTAAGCATTTATTTCTGCCTGTGCATCTTTTCTCTACACGTAAGAATAAGATGTAGTTATCTAAATAGAACTGTACATACCGGTAATAGTTGTATGCATTTTGTATTTCTGTCAGCCGTAGTTAAGAATCTACACACGTATCTACGCATTCAATACACAACAGGTTCACTGCGTGTTAGGATGGTTATGGGTACGACCTCCACAGCTTGGCAGGTTCCTACATTTCCCGAGTTTGAAATTAGTGATGTGGAAGTAACCCAAGTCCACAGCTCTTCTCTGACTGAACAGAATACTTCTTGTTCTATTCAATCAGATCAGTGGCAGCTGCTGTAAGTCGCTCACCTCAACGCATGTCTCTATTTCACTGTACTGATTCATGACAGGCAGAATGGTCTCCATGCTGCTGTGCTCCACCAGGTCTGACTTGTTCCCCACTAGGATCAGAGGAACCCTGCACATGAACACACACAAAACATCCAATGTGATTCGAGCTCTAGTTCTATAATGAATTAATGAAAGAGGACAGTGTTTATAACGTGTGTAAATATGTCCTTCTCAAATATATCTGACAAGTCAACATTTCTAAAACACACACACACACACACACACCTGCTGTCCTTGTCAGTGTTCTCAGTAATGAGAGGGATCCAGTGGCTGGTCACCTACTCAGACAGAAAAAGAAAATTCACATTTACAGTTTGATTATTTACCATCAAATAAACTTTGAACGGCGCGGTAACTCACCTTTTCTATGGAATTCTTATTGTTGACAGAGTACACGATGCAAATCACATTAGCCTAAGAAAGATAGTTGCAAATGTGCATCAGGGCCTCTGCTGAAGTCAGCTGTTCTCTAAGTGGAGCAGACTATTAACTGACCTTGGAGATCTCCTGAAACAACTGCTCATCGGTCTGCTCCGCCTCTGTAGACACAAGACAAATTTTGTTAGTCTTAGTTGGCTAAAAACTTTTCAAGAAAAGAGCTATTCAGCACATACAGCTAAAATATTAGGCACAATGCTAATGTCATTTCGAATTACCTGAATAGTCCACAATGTGTGTGGGGACTCTCTCTGGTGTGACATCTGCGGGTATGGTGATCTCCTCAGCTCGGTAGGGAACCTGACGTGACAAGTTCACATCTTTCCTTAAAAGCTCACGCCACACATCATGAACGCTTTGAGAGGACTCAATAATTCACCCATACCACAGATGGGAACTCCTCGCTGACCAGCGACATGATGAGAGACGTCTTTCCCACCTTGGCTGGGGACGGGCAGACAGACACCAAAGTGATCCAAAGGTTTTTCATTTTTAAATATCGACAAAACTTTTTTTTTTTTTTTAAATCGACTGACCTTCCATAGCGGGTGAATTCAAGTGGAAATAAATACACAATAAAAATAATTTACAGTAAACTAAGTAAATTACGGTGATAGTACTTCTGTGATCTGAAAGCATCTGAAGAAACTGCCTCTCTCCACAAGTACCTTCTCAACCCTTGTATGTATATATATATATATATAGTTCATTCTTGGTGTGTCTTTTTGCACTGGACAGGAGCAGTGCTTCCAATTTCGTGCTACCATGTACAATGATAATAAAGGTGTATACCGTACTGTACAAGGTCATATCCCAAGAATTCAAAGACAAGGTTAGTAGATGAGGCTCAGCAGATACAGTGTTATGCAGGGCTATTGGTTCGATCCCTGTCACTGTCAAAGCTTCACCGTAAGGTGGAGAAGAGTCATGACAATTCAATTTGTACGCCCTAAAGGATGTCCAAGAAAATAGTAGAGGATAAGTCCATTTTTCGGGCCCCAAGTCCACGGTGGCACCCATGACCCCTAGTTCCTGAGCAGCTCCCACGCCGCTGTATGAATGAATGGGTGACAGACACCAGCACATTTACAGATAAACTGGTTCTTTGTCACTGTTGTAGGACCGAAGCCTTTCTGCTGAAGATGCATGAAGGATCAAAAACTGTGATCTGATGTTTCTCACTGTCCTGCATTCTGCAGGGATGTCAGGGCTTTGTGCAATGACAAGGAAACAAAGGACCTACACCACAGCATCTTCATGACAGTCAATCAGTTTGGGTGATTGACAGAATAAGGATTCATGCATGTGCCGGTAAACACGTGAGACAAGACGGCAATATGGGGCAACAGCAAAAAAAAAAAAAAATCAAAACACACACACACACACACACACACACACAGACACTGGTGTAGTCGTCCATCACATGTTCAGCTGGTTGCATCAGAGCCGATCACACACATCAAATGACAGCTTCACTTACGCTCCCCGACCAACAGGATCCTCACGTCCTTCCGCATCTTCTCCGCCGAGCTGATCCAACGCGGCCCCCCGGTGTGTGACACACATCCAGGCTCCGGTCCGGACGAGGGACGCAGCCAGCCAGCTCTCAGCGGCCTGGCTCGCTTGCTAACGGCTACGTTCGCATGCTAGCGCCGAGTCGGTCCAGACAGCGCGACGTTCGAGGAAGATTCAGACCGACAGATATCCGGGTGTCTGCAACGCAACAGGAAGAGCCAGTCAAAGTGTTTAGCGTCTCGGCTCCCGGTTCACCGGCTAATCTCCTCAGACACACACTGAACGGTATTAGCAGGCGCTAGCAAGCGGGTTTCTGACACGCCCCTTTAACAAAGATCGTAAATTGTAAAACAGAAACGTGTTACCTTTGACATCGATGGCGTCACTACCTTGAAGTTGAGAAGTTTTACCTCACAGCTGAGTATTTGTCATTCCGTTCAGGATTTGCTGGCCTCGGGAGCAGAGCGAATTTTAGATTGCCAATTTAATAACTTCACCGATCAACGTTTTCTGACGAAATTATGGTCTTCCGAAGTGAGGGTTAAACAATTAAAACTGTCCACTTACCCCTGGAGGCTTGTGCATTATTTGCAAAGTGCAAAGTGGTATTTTCAGGGTACTTTATCATATAGAAGGTGTTATCATTAGTTTGTCGACTTTATACAGGCACCCTCAAGACTTTGCGGACGAAGAGCTCATTGAGAGCTGCTGGACATTGCAATGTTTCTCCATTTGTGTCTAACTGACATAGTGACATACCGAGATAGTGCATCTGAAATGCATTCCGGTGACTCAAGAGACGACGAGGAGATTGATGAAAATATTGGACCCAGGAGTGAAGTGCTGCTGGTACACAGAGTGTAGTCGGAGTGGGACATCGTTCATCCAATCTCCGGTGAGCGCCTGTCTCCGTGCTGCAGTCAGCTGATGTCTTCACACCATCATCCGTTTTTCCTTGTGCTCATTACGGTTTATGTCAATTCAGCGAAATACCCTTCAGTGTGATATCAAAGTCAAATGCAGGCAAAATCATCGGCCAGTTACTAGAAATCCTTTACATTGTTCAACAAAGGCTGTATTGAGTTTTGAGTTATAGCATACATTTAAATATAATTAGCACTGTTTGAATGATGTCAGCTGATTAAAACGAGACATGATAATGAAGACATTTGAATATGTGCAACTCTACCATTCATAATTTATCATGTCACCTGTAAAACATCATTATAAAATGTGTACGAGTTAATAAAATAATAAAACACCGTTAGAGTGTTAAATACACATACAGTGTATACACATACATTCATCATCAAAATGTGTGTATGTGTTCGTGGTTTATGGTTGACATTGATTTTTGAAAAGCTCTTGCTTCTATATGGCGTTATCAATGCAAATGTACACTACAATAAATTCAAGATATGCTGCTTTTGAGGCATGGGATCACCATGTGATCAGAGACAGTGTGTCAGGCCAATTCAGTCCTCAAGAGAAATGTTTTTTTTTTTTCCTCTCTAGTATAAAGATAATACTTTGTCCATATTGCCTTGTGAAGTTTTGCAAACCAGCTGCTGCAGTCATTTCCCTCTTTTCAAGTTGGCTTCATCTAAAAAAAATAAAATAAAATACGTGGACACAGTGTGACAAACGTTTGAACCAACATTAATACTTCTGTGCCTGATCAGAATCTTACTTGAGTAATCCTCTGCGGTCATGGGCTGAGAGATAACCTTTCTGAAGGCCTCCAGCCACTCTCTTTGCTCCTGCTCCTGCTCGCACATGAACACAAACTGCCTCCCTGGAGTTTGCAGAGTGATGCCACAGTTCCACCGGCCTCCTCTCGTGCTCCGGCCGCTGACTCTCTCGGACACAGAATAGCCATGGTTCTCTGTCCCAATGAAGACGGCACCCAACTCTGTGGCGTCCTGACAGTGAAAGCAGCACAGAGGGGACGCTGCAGGGCGTTAGTGATTACAAACAGAGTTGTTTTCTGTCAGGTTTCATTTGTATTTAAAAGAAAATCTAAACAAACAATTATCCCCACATGGTGAATATACAGTTTCACAGATATATCTCTACGCTTTAAGCCCACACACAAAGTAGAACAAGTAATCATCTTTTTACCAGTGGAGACTTGTAATAAAGAAGTTTTCTGTTTAGACACAGTGTGAACCACCTCTTCTTAAATGACTCCCGCTGCTGAAAACACACAGAGGGTGAAACAAACAATGAAAAAGACAATTCATGCAACAAATATTATTTTATTAAAAAAAAAAAAAGTATTTTTGTGTTGAATAAGGTCGTCAGGTGCACCGTTGGGCCAGTTTTCTCCATGTACCCCTCCTTTAGGCAGTGTTGTGTTATCTTGGGCACTAACTGTAAAGAGAGACACAGAAAAAAAGATGCTGTCCCTAAACAAACGTTGCAGTTTAACACTTAGGTACGATAATCTGAGCTGAATTCGTCTCACGTCATTTTCTCGAAGCGTAGGGTGTTTCCTTTGGAGGTACTCCAAGCGTGTTGCCCGAATAGCATTGAACAAAGATACAACTTCCTGTAAGGGGTCAGAAACAGGACATCATGTCAGAAACACAATATGAGGTGTACAAGTGTGATATTCTTTTACAACTACCCCACCCCATTTTCAATGTGTCAAAAAAATGACCTATGCACTCAAAGATTATATTTCTTTCCATTTTTGCTAACACATTTTGTTAAATCCATGTTTCATCTTTGCTAAAAAAAATAATCTCAGTGGCTGGTCTAGGATACAAGGATTATTGTTGTTTATCCGTAGAGAGCACAGATAAAAAAGTATCAGTTGCTCTAACCTCTCCATTCTCGTGGTAAACAAAGAGATTCCGGATACGCTCATCGTGCAAAAAGGAAATCTGCAAGCCATGAGCATGACCGATCTTCTCCGGCTGGAAAACTGCGTTCAGGTCCTTCATGCTGATGACGGCTTTGGGAACCTTGGACTTTGTGTCAATGCGAAGATTGAGAGAGAGTTTAAAAAGTATTTGAAAACATCATTCTTCTGACCTCATCTAATACATAAAACAGTCATCATTAAATGTTAGTGCTGAGAAATACCCACATCTGACTTAATGAAGTATCTGAGGGTGAAGTCTTTCCGTGACAGGAGAAAGATCCTCTTAAAAAACTGCTTGTTGTCTTTACCCTTCTTCCATAGCGTTGACTCAAATACATCTGAGTGAAAGACACCAAGTCAAGGAAACGGATGAAACTGCATCTATAGTGAGGAAATGTGAACATTTTACTATCTGGACAAAGGTATGAAAATCACCTGAGTTATAAGCTTGCTGAAAGTTTTTCTCTCCTGTGAACTCCCTTCTCTCATACTTGGCACGGATCCATTGATCCTTAAGAACGCTGCAAATAACACAAATGTGATGTTATTTTGCATATCGATGAATTGCCTCTTATTGTGAGTAGAAATGTCGGTGATTTAATTCCTCCACCTTGGGGCCCAAATCGGAGTATTTATTCGTCTTTCTCTTTCCTTCTCTGAAAAAACCCTGATGCTTGTTGTGTGTGGTGACATTCACTTACACACAGTCTTTCTGCTGCGGCCGGTAGAAGAAGGCAGGGACACACTTCTCATAAATGGCTTTGGCTACAGAATTTCCCCGCTCACGCATGGCCTGAAACAGCCCAATTCAGAACTCATTTGAATTTGAATTACAAGCAGGTTTAACACTTTATTCACTGTGTGTGCTAAATACTGCTTATTACGTATAATATGGATACAATGCTGTAAATCTATACCTCTACAAGAGAATCTTCCCAGCGATCCAAACGTATAGATTTCACTTTACTCAGGGTGGGCAAATTACGATGTAGCCCCGAGCAGTTCAGACACACAAATACGCCAAGAGTGTAGGAGGCCCAGTCAGGTTCTGCAAACAACAGTGATCTTAAAGTTTACTTGGTTTAGAAGGGATCCCAACACAGAGGAAACTGAAGCAGACACTCTACCAAAAACTTCAGTACAAACACATGCATAGCATACAATGTATAATTCTTCATATTAGGGGAATTTACCACACATGCACACGTATCTGTCTTTGTCAGTGATTTCAAGAAGTGTTACAGGGGAACGCTGAAGTCATCAAACCCTCACTTCCCCCTATAACTTTATCATAAAATAACACTGTTTCAAGCTCCAGTTCTTTAAAGGTCTCTGAAAAAAAGCTTTGCAATTCACATTCAAAGCAGTTAGTCTTTGAGAACACATATTACTAGACGAGGCATTTCGAACATCCTGATTTAAGTGAATAAATCGTCCATAAGACTCAACTCACCAGGAGCTCCACAATCAGCGCACAAGTTGTTAAAAGGCTGCCGCACTAAGTCAAGCAAAATCCTGTTGTTTCTCTCCAGGTTGGCCATATTGTATTGCTTCTGTCAGATGGATTCATATTTTGTATGATTCAGGCTTACGGTGCTCCGTCGCAGGTGGACAAACTTCGTTTGCTCTGCCTGCCCACAGCATGGCAGTGACCCAGCATTTCCTCTTACTTGCACAGCATCATGAAGTTTATTGTTCTGCACACAAATGCCGGCCTCCAGAAATAACAGAGAAAGGAAGTGAGAGACATTTTACAGGGGCGAGTGTTATCATACCAAGAAAGGTTAACTATAAATACCTGGTTTCTGATAAAAATGTGGGTCTCATGAAGTGTATGACATGCAATACATACAGTATTTTAGAAAACATCTGAACACAATTATTTACATGTAACAGATTCACTGACCAGCGGATGTATTTGCTGGTCTAAGTATTGCAGAATTGGTCAGAAATTGCCATTGTATAGATTGATTGTGGAGATACATGTTATTACATTCATAAACTCAAAATTAAGGTGAAGATCTTGGTCTTTTTCCCCATTTAGGATCCTTAGGGGACAGAGTGGGGTGCATATTATATATGAGACATTCATTTGTAGGGAGTGAGATGCAAGCATACCAATTTTCAGTCAAACTATTTAAAATTATTTAGTCAGAATGAGTCCATTATCTTCAAAACATAACTGTACTGAAGAAACAGACCATCAGCTCGTGGCTCCTACTAGCAATTACACGACTGTAAGCACGTATTGTTATTTCATAGCGTTGTTTCATACATAGTCCTAAATAAAAGACACACATAGAAGAGTGCAGCAATACACTTCCAACCCATAGGTGGCAGTATGTCGACTCAACGGTGTGTGTGTGTCGACCTGACGATGATAAAGTCCGGAACCATCGGCGGATACGTCGTGCTACACCGGTCATTTGCGAAGCGGTGGACAACAAGCACAGGGAATGTAACCCGAGTGATGTCATCTACAATACGGTCGATTATTGAACTTTATCGATGAAGATGTGGGTCGCCAGACGACTTTTCTCGTCGGTTGCGCAGAGTGGTGAGAAGTCGCAGTGCACTGTTGCCAATGTTTAGCTAGCTTAACTTCTCGCAAATGCTAACTTACACTTAGAACTGTTCTAACAATTCGGTTTCACATGTTCACGGTGTCTTTCGCGTCAATAAGAAAAGTGTCTGACTGATGGAGACGAGTGGAATTGTCGTGTATATCCACTGCAGGTCAGTATGCGGGGAGGTCGGGATTGTTTCGTCGTGTCCGGTGCGGTTCTTTACCGGGGTTGGACCTGCGGTATCTCCAGTGCACATGTTGTTGGAGGAGCAGAGTACCTGTGGCCGGGTTTGAGACCATGAACGCCTCCGTCTCCTCCTCCTCCTCCCCCCCCGGACCCTGTAAGGACATCGGCAGCCCGTCTCTCGACGACTGCTACACCACCGAGCAGCGAGACGCCATCCTCGGGCTACTGAACACCGCAACGCCCGCAGAGCTGGCGGAGGTGAAGCTGCTGAGAGGGCGCAAGTCGCTCAACCTTGTGGAATACAGGACTAAAAACGGAGCATTTAAAACCCTGGAGAGCGTGGTGAATGTCCCCTTACTGAAGCACAAAAGTGCTGTGGTAGTCTTCAACTCGATCCTCAACCCAGTTAAGAAGGAGAAGAAGGTGAGGATCCAGCTGGCCAAGTTCATCAGGCCAGAGGTGGACAGGTCCTGGTTGGAGGTGAGACTCAAGAGTTCAGCGTTTTCAGTACTTTTGTTGATTGGTCAATAGTGAGGAATAGGGACACCTCTTGAGTGCCACAGACTTGATGTGATTTACTTTCTCAGGATGCCAACTCCATAGTGTCGCTAGTGTGTGCGACCAACAAAATTGCCTGGGCACATGTGGATCGTGGAATGATGGTGCTGGACTGGCAGCAACTTGAATGTCCTAGTTTCTTAAGGGGGACGTACATGGCCTCGGCTTACCTTAACGATGTGAGTGTAAATGACCCGTTGCATTTTCAGTTCCGACTCAATGCGGATATATTTAAAAAAAGACGAGCCTCAATGCTCTATAAAACTTTTTGGTCAACAGGTGTCAGCAGTGGTGTCACAACTCCCTTCAGCAGACTTCTACATTATAGAGAAACCCTCCATCTCAGTCCAGAACACAACTCTGTTTCCCATCATCGCGCATATGAGGGCTGTGGAGGCCATGTTGTTTGCTCTACTAGAACCAAGAAACTGCCCACCAGAGTCCAACATTCCTCCGAGGTAGGAGAGGTTTTCACTGTTTTCTGGATAGAAACCACCCAGATGTTGTGGTGGCTGCCAACATTAGCTCTGTTCAGGTTGGATGTTAGGCTGAAGTGGATGAAGGTCCGTGATGGGACTTGTTTTCCTTTACAGAGTTCTGAACATGATGCGAACTGCTGTGGGACGACACTTTGGACTGATGGTGGGCGAGTCACGGACCAGCGGAGCGCAGACGGTGCGGAAGCTGATGACTGATTCTGTGACACAAAAGATGCCTCGGATAAACTTCCCCCCAGAGCTGCTGCTCAAGTACAGGAATTCATTCCAACTGGGCAGCAGAAGAGGAGGAGAAGAACTGTGTGATGCTCTGCTTCAGGCTGTGGCTTTTTATGAACTGCTCAGTTAGTCCTCTCGTCAGAGCTCGTGGACTGATCTGCCTTCAACAGGCATTCTGACACCGACTGCTTCCACATTCACACTTTTATTGGGACAAGCGTTGGTCTGTTGTACATTTTGACTGTTGAACATTCACTGTTCTCAGAAATGCTGATCATTAAAGCACTATGGCTGTTTTGTTATATCCGGGGTCTACATTTGTCATTTCAACTGTATGAGATGAATGAATAGCTTTGTTTGTTTTATGAGGAGTTTTAGGTTTCATGGATTAAACAAGAACGTCTGCATTCATGATCAAAATAAACAGTTTTATTACCTTTTGTGCAGCACATGTGAATAAAACATTTGAATTGAAATAGCTGAAGTCATGTGACAGTATTTGGATTACAATTGGTAAAAAAAAATGGTGAGGTAGTGATGTTTAACAGCTTTTTTTCAGACTGCTTTTGGAGGAACCGTCTGCCAGGAGCTGCATAGTGGACTTTGAGAGGCCCAGCTGTCTGCTGCTGAGGTAGTTCACACGCCTGAGGGATGAGGTAATGGTGGATTTCAGTCATATAGACACTCAGTACAAGAGACTTTCATCGAGAAGAAAGTAGAATGCAATTTATGCACATTTCTTATTTCTCAAAGATGAAAAAGTAAAAAAAAAAACAGTATTTTCCAGACTATAATTTACACCTGTCAGAAAAAATAACATACATGTCACACCGTACTATAAGTCACATTTACATTATTTCACGAGAATCCATGTTTATTCTGGATAGGAATATATTAAAAAATATGTAACATGTTAAATGTACATTCAATGGTCAGTGCAAACATGATGTTAAGTTGTTTCTCCAGGTGAAACTACTTTATGGGTGCGTATTCGTGTCATCTTTGTGTATTCTCCCGTTGGGTCAACAGCTCAATATGCAGACGGTTAGGGGGGTGTCTCAGCATCTGAAACCAGTCTGAACCAGTTGAAAGTGATGCTGCAGCCCCAGTTCTTCTTTGTTAATATGTTTAAGAATATCAATGCCAAATGAGTACCATGGGATTATCGACATATCAACCCCACAGGATAGATCCGCCCATCTCTAATAGCTGCCAGCCAATCAGAGACGACTATTAAAACAGACTTGTATGACCAGGTTTAATGCAATAACATCACATCTGATTTAACTGTATATTGAACTTTTGTTCAATAAATTAAATCAATAAGTGCTGTCATTGTGAACCAATACTTACGTTTTATGGTGTTGCTGACTCACCTGTCTGTCTTGTCTCTTTGCTGAGCTCTCTGCGAGCGAATGATGCAGCGGAGGATCTGCAAATAGTCGACACAGACAGCCCGTCTGTTCCCCAGGAGGCTGAAGGACAGACTGCTCAGCACGGTCCTGCTCAGCTTGTAGCTCCTCTGGGACACGCTGTGGGCCCAAACACAGGATTATGTTAATTATCTTTACTGCACTGCTCTGTGAAGCTTAATACCTCCAGCACAGCCAATGCAAAAACAAAGATTCAGATAGGATCAGCTTGTTTTCAGAGGACAAAATGGAAAATACACCCACCTGGGTGAGCACAGAGGTTGACGACTAAAGCTCAGACCTTTCCGGTGTGTCCTTGTGTCTCCAAGGTCTTGTTTCTGGGCTGCAGACCACGTCTCAGACACCTGTCCCAAGCAGCTGTGAAACCCCAAACCCTCAACCGCAGCCTGGAGTTCCAACAACCTCTCCTGGCTTTGACCCCTGCCCTCCTCCTCCTCCTCCTCCTCCCCCCTCATCTCATCCAATGAGCTGTCCTTAAACTCCGCTCCCGTCCAGAGAAACCCGTCTCGTGCGCACGGGCCTGAGACAAGAGGCCTTGCAGTTGGCACAGTGGCATCAACATACGACATGAGGTCAAAGAAGTCAGCCAGAGCATCCAAACAGTCCACTGCTGATTTGTCTGTTTCGTGGTCCGTCAAAGAGCCTCTTCGAGGTCGGGTCGTCAAATAAGAGGATGCGGTGTTTTCCCTTCTGCTGAGCATGTGTACATTCCTGACTGCGTTGCCATTTATTGCTGTAGCATCGGAGGCTGCCATCTCACTCGGCGGCTGAGAGGAAGTCACCTTCAGGGAGTGGACCGCAGTTTCCGTTGTCCATATGTGTAGAAGAAGCTCCAGGTTGGAGTAGAGTAGAGGCACATCTCTTCTCCAGCTCTCTGCGAGAAGCGACAGGAGCTTCTTTACCTCCGGCTCGGTCCAGGACTGATGCACAAATAATCGATGAAGTTGATTTGAGTGGAGAAACGGGAATGATTACACTGGAGTAAACGCATCACCTTGAAAAGGGTCATCAGATGGTTTGGGGTCACAGGGTGAAGACCCAGCAAGCTGGCAGTACAGCCTGCATCGTGTAGGAGAATCTTTGTGTCGGAGCAGTGTGTGCTGTCAACTAAAGACAAAAACAAGTATAATGTAAGACAGTTGAGCACCTGATATGAAGGTTTTCATTCGAAATCTGTTCTGAGCAGCGTACCACGTAAACGAGAAGGTTCTTTCGGCAAACGTCCACTCCCGTTCACCCAGATCTGCAACTGGAGCAGGCAGCGGCGGATATCACCTCGGGTCAGCGTGACGAGTTCAGTCCCAGTGTCCAGCTCCAGGTTCACGCTCTCAGCCAAGCACACCAGCTGCAGGTAGCTACAGACGTCCGCCTGGGAAGAGACCGGCAGGGAGGACGTCGACAAACGTTTGGCGCAGTTCCACTCTGAAGTTGTTCCTCACTTACGGTTGATGGCGTCGTGAAAACGATTTCTTCCAGGCTGCAGCCAAATCTCTCTCTGAACAACGGATCTGAGAGAGGAATTTGTCATTTTCCAGTCGTCTCGATACCGACTTTCACTATGTGTGTCTGTTTTTACCGTTGGTGGTCAGAACAACTGGCCTTTTGGTGCTTGTCATGAACGTCTTGATGGCTGCGTGGAAGCCGACGTCATCTTCGAATACGATGTCGACCTGCGAGACCGAGCAGTTGCAAACTCGTACCGTCTCATATCGTTTAAGCCGCGACCGAGTTTACCTCTTCAAACAGAATCAGCGATGTGGCCGTTTTTCTTTTCCGCGTTGCCGTTTGATTCGACTCTGATGATCGGCTGGCGTGTGGCGGCTCCGATGGAGACACGCCCTCATGTAAGTGATCTGCTTTGGCCTTCGTCTTAAAGAAATTTGCCAGCGTGTCTGAGGTTGGATTTGTTTTTCCTTTGTGACGAAGGCGGACACACGTCTGCGTTGAAAGCTTCTTTGAGTGAGAGCTGACATTTTTAGGAGCCACGGATCGTCCTGTTGGAGAACACACACGATATCAACACATTATCAGACTTGCTAACAGTTTGACTCAGGTTCCAGATCAGGTTAAAGTAAAAAGACTAATTGCTAAAACCACAAGTAAATAGCTAGCTGGTTAGCTAGATAGACCTTTGCTTCATTCTTAAATGCATTTATAAGGATTAAATTATGTTTGGTTTGTCTGTCCCGTCCATGTGGGACAGAATATACACAGATCAGAGGATTTGACTTCTTTGTGCACTTGATTGACATACCAAGGACATATTCATTTCTCTGTAGGAAACCTCCGGTGCCGTAGTTGTTGAAATACGCTGGTTTCAGCGGGTCGTTCCCGGACGTCTCCACCAGATGCGACTGCGTTGCTTCTTTCAGCTGGTGCAGGACGTGGCGGCCGTCGCGCCGTGCGGAGCAGTTCACCTCAAATACCTTTGATGAAAACACAGATCGAGAGCACAAGGTTGTGGGACGAAAAGGAGGAGAGGATGAGCTGAAGTGTCCACTGCAGTAGGAATGACCATGCTTATTGGGAAATGAGCAGTTAGTGAAAAACATTTCATAACTTTCATTAGTGCAAACCAGACTGTGGGTGAAAAACAGTCACCAAGGACCACAAGGATCTTTAAGTTTCTTTATTCAAGCTGTACACAACACCACCAAGGGAGAGCAGATATTTCCTACCTAGGTAATACTACTGAACTTGTTAGTGGTTCCTTTTAATCTCACTCCTGAGTCGACCTCTGGGACGTCTTCACAATGAAACCTAGATATTGCTACAGAACCCTTTACAACACATTTCCAACAAGGGGCATACAGGTCGTTAGCTCACAGACACTTGTGGACACAGAAACAACACGTGGGATAAAGGGCAAACGTTCCGTATTTTCCTGTCACCAACCTGGAAGCCGAGCTCCTGAGCACAGGCGTACACTGATGCCGTCTTGCCCACACCGGTAGGTCCTGTGAGGAGCACGGTGTTACGCAGCAGCTCCCCTCCCTCGTCCCCCGAACCATCCTCACCCTGGAAGTCCCCGCAATCCCATGCGTCTGCCGAGGAGGTCAAGTCTTTACTTTCACCTGGCAAGCAGATCCTGTGCACATTCCTGAGACGAGCGGCTCGTACCACTGCTGTTCTCCTCCGGTTTCCTCCTCCCATCAGAGTCAGCTCGTTGTTTCCATTTGTCCAACCAGCTGAGTTACACAGGAAACAACGTGCACACATGGGTTTCCACTCCAACAGACCAGTGCAGGGAATAAACAATGCTGATAAAGTCTACCTGTGTAACGTTTGCACTGACACACCATTACCAATTACTTCACCGATACACTGAGGGGTGTACTTGTCTGTCCAGAGCACATCCTCAATGGAGCTGGAATCTAGATAAAATACAAGCAGTGCACATTACTGAAATCACATACTAACTCAATTTTATGACGCTAAAGCCTTCTGGAGGCGTCACCTCTTTGGAGAATATCACAGTGTTGGAGTGAGCTGTCTGGTTTTGTGTGATTTGCCACATTACGGTTCGCTGCGCCTTTCTGCTTCAGTCTGTGCATGCGATTAAGCCGGCTGATTCTGGTATGGGTCTTCTCCAGGAGGACAGGAGTTCTGACATTCTCTGGAGGCAGAGAATTTGAACCACAGGTACCTTCTGGAGTCAGACTGGATCTCAGGCGTTTGGACGCATTTTCCTCTTTCTTGTGTGTGTCTCTCGCTGGATTCCTGGAATGGAAGTGATTGTCTGCTTTGGAGAAAGAATGACAGAAATATACATGGTAGTGAAAGCAGACCTGATAATACACGTTACTGTATACAGTCCAATTGTGTTTTAAAGCCCAAGAGTACCTGTAGACCCTCCGTCCTGGAACGTTTTTCTGGCTTTTGTCTGCAGCACACCAAACAGTCTTTGAACTGGAAAAGCAGGGTTCGATTCTTGGATGTCCTTCAGGCAGCTGTGCAGAGCTGAGGAGGACAGCTGTTCCCTCCAGGGCTCATTTCTCTCTGTCAGGGATGCTGTCGGTGTGGACAGCTGTTGCTCACTTTGGGGGAGAACTGCTGACAACTTCTCAACAGGGTGACGGAGCTCCTCATCACTGCTCTCCTTACTCTTTCTTTTCTGTGTCTTCCGTGAGAAAATAGGGGCGAGCTTTATGTTTTCAGGACAGCCGGTCCTCTTCGTCTCCAGTCGAGGTGGGGCTGTAAAAACAACGTCCCCAGCTCCATGTGGACCATTCGAGTCTTCATGATCTGACAATACCGACGTTAAATACGGTCCAACGGCTAACGGAGGGTGGTCGTTTGCATTCTGGTTCTTTTTAGTTTGTTTCAGTTTGTTTCGCATCGCAAAACACTGAAACCTCCCGGAACTAAAGTAACATTTCGTTAAAGACGTCAATATTCAACATGAATCCGGGTATAAAACAAATCAAGTCGAACTTTTCTTCTTCTTTTTCCCTTTCACCCCCGCACCGATTCTTCTCTGTTGGAAATAGGTTTGCTGTTAGAACGGATCAGCGCATTAGCGCCACCCGCTGGACAGGAGTATGGTGTTAACCGCTACACAGACGAAAGGCAAACCAACGGGTTTTATGAAATATTCACCCAGTCAAGTTGCAGGTTCATACTGGACACATTCTTCTGGTCAGGACCCAGTTTGTAGAACATTATTGAAATTAATATAAATGAGCATGACATGCATCCACAAAAAAGGTTGAATTGAGCATGGTTATTGTGTATATTTTATGGGAATGTTGAAAAGATAGTTTGTATGTGGAATGTGCATGCGGAATATTCGGATGCGTATAAATGTGTAATATGTAGTGAAAATGTGCTCAATGAGAAAAGGAACGTTAGAACTACAATTTTAACTTGCATACACATACAAGGAAGAGACAAATGCAGGTTTTCACTCGTTTGTTCGTGTTCATACAAAATTATTTCCCCCCAATGGTACGAGGACCACTGCTGTGTTCTTCATGCCATATTAGTGCACTTAACCTTTATTATACTTACTGTTTCTCTTCCCTGACATAAAAACCAGCGACAATATGAATGAACACCCACCCCCCTCGGTTACCGTATTTGGTCGTTTTCGAAAAGACACATTTTTCTTCATCCTGGACGTGTCTAGAGCTTTGAGATGTTAAATATTGTATATTAACAGATAAGTCAGTCTAATCTTAGCTTCAGTTTCCATGTTTCACCTATAGATTAAAATGTGACCACGACGAATTACGACTGTCTGAATCGAAGGATGAAACGGCTCTTTTGAAGGTGAGTGGCTCTTAAAAGAGCCGTTGTGTTGGTTTTGGGGGGGCCGTTTACTTGGACTTCTCGGTCTTCTTGGGCAGCAGGACAGCCTGGATGTTGGGCAGAACTCCGCCCTGGGCGATGGTGACTCCCCCCAGCAGCTTGTTGAGCTCCTCGTCGTTGCGGACAGCCAGCTGCAGGTGACGGGGGATGATCCGGGTCTTCTTGTTGTCGCGGGCGGCGTTCCCAGCCAGCTCCAGGATCTCAGCGGTCAGGTACTCCAGCACGGCCGCCAGGTACACGGGGGCGCCGGCACCGACGCGCTCGGCGTAGTTCCCCTTTCTCAGCAGTCGGTGGACACGACCGACCGGAAACTGCAGCCCGGCACGAGAGGAGCGGGTCTTGGCCTTAGCGCGAGCTTTACCGGCACCTTTTCCACGTCCAGACATGTCGTTTCTAGTTCGACGGTCTTTACAACAACAACGACCAGCCCCACCGATGCTGTGTTAATATAGCCCCCCCTGTGCGCGTTCATTGGCCAGATTCGGCGTGAACGTAATTGACCAATCGGAAGTCGAGTTCAGTCACACGTTGAAAGAGAATGGTTTATTGTCGAGTATGTTTTTAAACACATACATGGTACGAGAGAAGTACCAGAATCTGATATGGTTTTAAAATCGATGCTTTCAGTCCACATAAACATTTCATATGAAAATAGAATTAAATTAAATTAAAATAAAATTAATATGGTTTGTAGTAAAAGAAAGGACACACATTAATGGATATTATGGTAAATATGTTTTACCACAGCTGAATGGTAAATGGTAGAATTTAGGAAATTCTGTTATGTTTGTAAGTAAATATTTATTTTGGAATCAAGATATCAAAGCTGAGGGACAGATACATTATCCAAAGAATATAGGAGTGGGGGATTTAATCAAATATAGCTTTTGTTGAAGAAAATTCTCAAGACCCAGTGTTTGCTGTGGTGGTGGTGGTTTAATAGTAATCCGGAAAACGGTGAGTCTTCTGACACAGAGCAGGTCTGATACAGGAGACTGACCAAGAGTGACAATTATACAGTGGGTTACAGAGTG
>CAAKHB010007475.1:26251-39029 GCA_901007665.1 Aeoliscus strigatus | reverse complement strand
GGGGTGTTCCATGGTTTTACTCACAAGTGCTCCAGCTCATCCAGGCCCTCAAAAGCTTTTTTAGTGATGGATTTGATTCTGTTTTGTTGGAGAATTCTGGAAAATAAAAATAGACCCCATGTCACACATCTTGTACTACTGCTATTGAAACTAAAATTAGGCATGTGTTTGAAGTGAGAACAAACACGTTGTGACAGACTGTCCAAATGATCAACCTTCAACATGTACCTGCTATCACATTTTAAAAACACACTCATTTACCAAAGCTGAGCAAGATATTCGACTGTAAACAGAAAACTGTCCTCACAGTGTATTCAGCTTCTTCATTCCATCGAATACACCGATTGAGTCTTCAATGGCCCAGGAGATTTCATTGTTACGAATATCTCTGTAAAACACAGAGTAACATGTTAGCTAATGACGTAGAGCCAGAGCAGAATCATTGTGGGAAGAATGACAATCTCAATATGGACCCAAACCGCAGCCCAAACAAACCGACCGGACTTGCTCACGCTTACTAAGTGTCACACCATGGCACGTGCAAGTGACACGCAGGAGCTAGACGACCCACCTGGGTCTTTCATATGAGCTGTGTGGGAAATTTGTGAGGGTTGCGAGAGTGTATGTCAACATTTTCACACACCAAGCAACATGATGACACTTTTGCTAAGCAACAGCAAACCCTCCTGTGGCATGCTGGTGTTATGTTGTTGTCACTGGGATAGCACGGCGCTGCTTGTACCGACTTCTACAGGGACGAGAAGTCACGGTGGAACTGAGAGGAACAGATGAAACGTTGGACATGGGTGTTGATGTCTGGTTCAGATTCAATGAAAGGAAACATCCTTATGGATTTTATATATGTATTTTTTCTTCAGCTGTACTTAACGGTGCCTTCAGTGGCAGTCATTACACCCCCATTTATCCACTGACTCACTGTTATGCATGTCATGCACAGAGAGGCACATTAGTGTTGCGTTTGTTGGAGGCAGAGACCCCCAGGTGTCTAATATCGGAGACATCATAATGCTAAAGAGTGCTACAGTTCACTGCCCCCGCTGCTCTGAAGAGGGAATTAATTGGCTCTGTTTAGCGCCGGGACAGTTCACAGGTCCACTGAATCCCAGAGATGCCTTTTGTTTACGGAATGGGTCATGGGCTCTTTTGTTTCTCTTTCCTCATGCCTGGCCGGCTCTGAAAGAACTCTGGCACTCTCAAATCCCCCTCTCCCATGAAAGCCCCCATGATGGTGTGTCAAACTCCCACAGTTGACCTCTTTCACAGAGGTGCAGCGAATTATGGGGTTGCAAAGTCCTCTCCTCTCCATACTTACTGCCCTTGTAGCAATAATGTATGATGAAAAGGATAAACATGCTTAATTAGGCTGATATTCTTGATCCCAGCTGGAACTGATCTTCAAAGCTTGAGACGATATTAAATTCTAATCTACCGTGCAAGCACACACATTTTCCCATGTAAATGGCAAAATATTAGCAGGTATGGGATACGATGCTAATCCTCTACCATTATAAAGGGTAAACAAACAAAGAGAACCCCCACGGCATCTGTAGCAATAACTTCTACGTAGTGGCACTCATCATCGGTTCTGCCAGTCCATGACTGAGTTGTATCCACACATACACATTTATGTATATATGTATGATGTACACATGGATTATTGATCTTTGAGATCCAGTTTCATTCAAAACAACGCAGGACAATGATGCACACTGGACATTTGACAGGGCACACACACAAAGAAAAGGGATTCTACAGAACTGAAGTTAAATCTAAATAGAGGACAAGCAGGATTCAAATGTGACAAAGACAATATTAGAAGATGCTTAAGTACTAACAGATTATAATCTCATTTCTCCGACTACAACTACACACAGAGAGTAAATCAAACCCAAACCTAGTGTTGTCCAAAGCTTTCTTAAGAATGCAAAGAGCCAAGAACAAGTCAAAACTTGGTTATTACATTTCACACATAGAGCGTAAATCCAACAACAAACACACCCAAATTTAATGAGCAAATGACACTTACAACGCGCGCAGAGTGGTGAGGCTGTGGAACACTCTCTCTCCCAAATGGCTGATTGAGTTGTCTCCCAGGTTCAGGCTCTCCAGGAGCTCTAACCCAACAAAAGCTTTCTCCTCCAGTCGCGTCAGGTGATTGAAGGACAGATCTCTGGACACAACAGCAGCCAACCGGCACATATTAGATCAACTAAGATCAACTACAGATCTAAAGCTAAAAAAAAATTATGATTATATTGATGTAACTCCACATTAAAGAACGAATGTTGTTCTACAGCAAAAAAGTCAAATAAACTTACAAGCACACACACGATTTGCAAACATGGAGCTCATGAAAGAAAGCGAAGACTGCGAATAGATTGTAGAAAGTGTGAAGTGAAACCACTCACAGTTCCTCCAGTTTTTGACAAAACTCCCAGGCGTCAGGTCGGATGACAGCGACGGCGTTCTGGCTGACCCGCAGGATGCGCAGCATGCGAAGGCCATACAGCCACCCTTTGTCAACCTCAGTTAGGTTGTTGTGCTCCAGCTCTCTGAGACAAACAACGAGAGAGAGCGAGAGAAAAAAAAAACTCGATCAAAGATTAAAGGGTCGTTCAATATATTGCTGGTTTTCAGCATGTGAGTGTGTGTGCATGTGTCGGCAAAATGTCAACCGACGGAACTTGAAGAAATTAAGATGAAGTGATGAGGTAATCATATGGTGGCGACACCACCACTCAAAAAGAACGACAAATGTTGATTTGGACACTGGTGAAATAGTTTCTACCTCAGACCCATTGATACGACATATTCATCAGTTCACGTCATTTACTAATGAGTCCATAACGCAGTACTCACAGCTCTTCGATGCTAACGAGTCCAAAAAACGCTCCATCCATAAGTTTGGTGATGCCATTCCTTTGCATCTTCAGCGACTTCAGTGCGTCCATCCCTTTGAACGTCAGACTGTCCACTGTCTTGATCTTGTTACGTTTCAGTTCTCTGGTGAAAAAGAAGAATAATTTTGCTTTCAGCAAGTGCATTCCAACAGAATCATAAACAGAAAAATAGATGAGGCAATGCTTACAGGAACTCAAGTTGTGGAAGCTTGAAGACCTTGGACAGGAGCACAGCCAATCTGTTTCTGTTTAGCTTCAGTACCAGCAGGGAGCTGGAGATGTTTTCAAAGCAGCCAGGCTCAAGGACGCTGATCCTGTTATTACTCAAATTCCTATAAAAAAACAAACATAGAATGCACATGAATTATTCAAAGACGATCCGTGTGCCTCTGCTTGTTTATGATACTGACTGTCGTAATGCCTCTCACTGAGCGTCATGTGTGAAATGAATGCAGTGTCATGTCACATATACACATACATAACAACAACATACGTCACTACATGCAGCTCTGGTTGGTTTTGCAACGAGAAAGAATTTTCATAAGAGACGGTGTTAAAAAGACAACAATCATTTCACAGGTGTCAACTCACAAATACTTCAGCTGCATGGAGGGGAAGGATCCAACTTTGAGCTCAGAGAGAGAGTTGGATGTCAGGTCCAGTGTCTCCAAGGAAACATATGGCTGCAGGTGATGCATCAGAAGCTCTGAGATCCGATTGTGGACTCTGATTGATTCAAAATGTGAAAACATAAGTTCTTGCCATCACTGACATATTTCAACGTATGTACACTATAAGTACCACACAGGTTACCAGGTGCCACAAATTCTTTACTTACAGCGACAGTGAAGTAATATTAGATGAAACGTCCCCAAACTCAGGGAAAGTGGTCAGCTCATTGTGGTTCATGGTGCTGAAATGACATAATTGTTATTAACATATATGAAGTAGAATCTATACAAGAATGGCAACAAACATACAAGGTCATTAAGATCACATTGATATTCAAAGTCACACATGTGTTCCACTGCATCTCAGCCCACATCATCTTTATTCAGAGATGTTCATTTCACCATCAGTCATTCGTTGAAGGGCCAAAATCAAAACGCTTCAGTTGTGTTTGGGTGATTCACCAACAACTGAACATGTTACGACGGTTTACGCCGTTTTCGACTTTCCCCCTTCTGGTGTTTTATGCAGAAAGACAGTTGTAGTATTTCAGGGCGAGCATCGAACCAGTGGACTGGATTCAGAGAGGCTCGCAGCACCAACTTCCTCCACCACCGTTCCGCTACTTACACTTGGGTTATTCCATCCGGTGGGTCCGGGGGAGCCGCCGACAACCTCTTTCTGCTGCAGTCAAGAATATGGGGCTCATCTTGTCCGTCGGAACACGAACAGTGAACAGGGCAAGACTCAATGGCCCACGCACTCAAACTCAGGAGCAAGAAGACGAGGGCCGGAGGAACTGGCCAGTCCTCCGCCATTTTAAATGTCTTCCTGCAGAATGCTACGGCGCTACGTGGCTAACTCCCTAAACTGTCCCTTTAAGAGTTAGAAAAGCACCATCAAATTCTCCCCGCAGTTTTTATGCGAGTCAGGCAAACACATATTCCAGGTTTAACAAACCACAACTCCGAGCAGAAGAGTTAAACGGAGTTTTTTCCCAATTAGCGTGAGGCATCCTCGCCGAGATTTCCTCTTTTCTTCCCAGTGCCTGGAATTCCTTCCGCTCCGACCTGGACAGCCTGATGCTAGCTCACCACTGCACGGATTTATTCCACAAATCACAACTTTTTCACCAAACGACAACTACTGCGTCAGAGGCGATTCCAGCATTTGACAGTAGTGAAACGAATGGAACACCATCATTGTTCAAACTACGCTGTTTACGACAACCTCCATTCTTTTCTCCGTCTTTATGTCCCGACAAAAACAACAAAGCGCCTTTCCTTGATGACATGGAATGCCCCTTGGCCCGCCCTCTTCCGGTAACCGTACGGTGATTCTATTGGTCCGGAGTCCTGCTCGTCAAACATCTGCGCTAATTTCATTGGATGTACTGTACTGTACTGTTGACTGTACTGTGTAGTCGCACACATTGCGCGTGTTGTGGAGAGAACGTTCGGATATCACATTCCTGGAGGTATTGTTGTTACTGACTGCTGCAGGCCATGCTTTTTCGACCGTAATACTTGCAATTTCCATGAGCAATCGTTAAAAAAAGGACTTACTGCATTTATTTATTTTATTACAAAACATTTTTCATATCTTGTACACTTCACCAGTTACAAATACACCAATGTCAGCATTAACTCAGGGGAAAAAAATAATCGACATCCCTACAAAAGAAGACGGAATTGAATTTGAAATTAATTTGTCTGATCCTGTCGGCATGAAGACATCTACATAACCATTATTTATATGTGAACAAACATAAGTCAGTGACTGCAAGGATGCAGGACGATAACAAAAAACACAATGACAAACACGAAAGGACATTTATTAACTAATGTATGCCTATTAACTATTAACTAACTACAACTAAACTATTATTAATGAACTAACAGATAAGAAAAAAAAAACGTAACAAATCCCTCTGTTAATCTCCTCAGTTGGGATGTCACACGGTTCCATTCTGCATGAGAATCCAAACGTGTTTGTCTTTTATTCTCCCAAAAAAGTATCAAAGAACAGTCTAGTCTTTGTCAATGTCTTTTTTTTTAAATTATTTTTTCTAGGGTTGTTCTCACTGTGCTCACTCAGGCAGTGTATTCGAACGAGTCTTCAAGATGCTGCCTCCTCTGGTCTTCAGTAGGGCTTTGAGTTATTTTTTGTTTGTTTGTTTTTCGAGAAAACGAACAAATAAAAGTCAAACTGACCTCAGCAAAACAGAGAACACAAGGAACACACTGGAATGAAGCTGTAGAAACACCAGTGCAACATAGTCTGAGGAGTGGTGGTGAGATGTAGGTGAGAAACAGAAACGGAACAGGGTTTCTAGAAGAACGGAACAGAAATGCATGACGAATACAACTCAACAGCAGTACAACACAACAGTGTGGTGATACGGAGATAATAATGCACGCTGAAGTAATGTAACAAATATTAACCAACGGACAGTGGTGAACGAACATTCCCATGGAGGGCTGGGAGACGTTGGCAGGTACATCTGTTGTTTTCATCACCGTACATATCAACAGACTCGTCTTTTTGCCAACCTGGCCTTTGAATGTGAAAAACAATGGCAGAACGCAGCTTTTTCTCAGGATAGCTGTAGTTAAAAAGTCTATGTCTCACACAGCTTATCCACAGGAAGCAGCATCTCCTGCATAAAAACACACACTTTGGACTGAGGAGCTGCCAAACCCCTTAGTCACACTCACCAGCTACAACATGTCAGGGTTCTCGGTTTTGTTAAGGTCACGGACAAGAACATTTTTAATCAAATTACAACAATGGACTCGGTGTTGGTACGGTGTGAAACAAAAAACTAAACCAAAAACAGACACAAAACCAACAACAAAAAAACCCAAAAGAAGTTCAGAAAATGCTATTTAAGCAGTAACAACTAGACACCCTCTTTGTTTGTCATCCTTTCTTCCTATTCGATGACAGACCTGCCTCATCTGCTCCACCTATCTCAAATTACAACCTGGAAATACAGTCCAGGAACAAAAGCTCCGCTTCTGCAACTCCCACATCAGTCGAAACAACACCAGCCATGTTTCAACAGACTTGTCAAACCTCTGTGCCGGATTTCCTTCCCAGGAAAGAAACAAACAAACAAGAATATCATCGAACATGTCGGTTGGACACCGAAAAGCCCCAGAGATTCCTGTATGTTGTCGGCACTGCCTTGAAGGCAAACCTGAACAGGTAAGATCAGTCTCTGGAGAAGAAATTGATGCAAGCGTTCTGGTTCTGAACGTTTGTTTGTTTTTACAACGACGACATCGGTGTTGTTGTTATTGGTGAATCGTTTCCGATGCATCATTTATTCTCTTTGCATTTTCATCCCAAATAATGTTTTTTTTTTCCTGTGCGGGTCTCATCTCCTGCGCATGCGCAGATCAAGGCACGCACCAAAACAAGTCAGTTGAGGTACAATAATGACTCGAGATACTACAACGTATTCCTTTGCCAGATTTAGCAGTATTTCATGTCGACGCGTAATGCGCCACGGTGCCTTGGGCACAATCGTCGGCCGAATCAAATGTAATATATGTACACATATATATTTAGAATGTCTGACGGACATGTGCGTTATTTCTTCTGTGAATGCTGACACCGTCCAACAAGTTCGGCGGTTTAATTTACGAGTTGTTCTGCGCAACTAAGGGAAAAAACACAGAGACATACTGAACATGTTCCAGAGGAGAGAGAGAGAGAGAGAGAGAGAGAGAGAGAGAGAGAGAGAGAGAGAGAGAGAGAGAGAGAGAGAGTGCGTGCGTGCGTGCGTGCGGATGGTCGGTTGTTTCCGGTTGTCTGACCAATCACCGCTCAGGGGCTGAAAGCTTCGCCACCTGCAGCCTTCATAATCACTTGTTGACGACCGGTCGGGACCCAGACCGGCTGTAGATAGTGCTGGTGCCCCCCTCCCCACACCCCCCCCGCTGCAGCCATGACTCCGACCCGGACCCTCAGGGTCGATTTTTACAGAAGTGCAAAAGTCCTGTGCGTGTTGGGCTCCGAGCTTCATGTGACTCTGAGCAGGTAGGTGCAAGTGCTGCCATCCATCACCAAAGAGAACATTCCGGTGCAGACATCAGTACAGATGAGATCAGGTTCAGTGTCTATATATTTATATATACCAGAAGTCCAGTTGCCTACGATTTAACTCAGCAAGATACCATGACCTGGATGACTGAGAACCTTCACAGACATATGTCTATATATTTATGTATTCTACCAGAATACAGCTGCTGCTGTTCCCCCATCACGTTCACTGCCAGCATCTATCGACCGTAGAAGCCTGGACGTAACCAGTACTGATCTTGGTTGGTTGGCTACCGCAGCTCAATTTGAGCTGTCCAGAATTATTTCAGAGACACAATGTAAGAAAACCTTGTCTAATCTAAAACTGAAAACCCGTCTTTGCTCAGTCATTCTTATGCAGATCCTGCTGGTGGTGACCCTCACTGCATGTTTTTGTGCAAAGGCGAGACACAACAGCCCTCTGTTGTGTCCAACAGGAGAGACGTTGTTGTTGGGCCACAGAAATGTACATTATATATCCTGCCAAGGCGCGACCTACTCACCGTTCAATCAGCCTGCTGTTCAGACATGTGCTTACACCTCCAGAAGAGTTTATATCCAAAAAATGAAGGCGGACAGGATTTCAGACGAAGTCCAGTTGTCACGAAGGGGCTGTGATACTCATCCACTCACATACTCGACATGTGAAGACTCTTTACATGATCTGTTTACATCAGCTGATGTACACTATGTCACCGACCAGCAGCAGTTACTGTGAAACCGCTGAGTCATGGTAAAACTGAGAATGGACAACAGTGTGCGGGCCCCCCGGGTGTCTTTTGGCTGACTGAGTCATATTTCAAGAAAAGCTTCTTATTGTGTTGACACAGGGTGTCACAGGTGCCCTGGAGAAGTCTGTCTGATGGTTGCTGTCGTTATTATTTTATCCTCCAACTTAGTTCTGCACATTTTAGACGGACAGACACAGATAGTTTCAGATCCAGCTACTGCACCACAGCAGTGAAAGCAACTCAGATGTTTTAAAGGTTTGTCAACAACACATCACACACACACTAAAGAAGAAGAACTGACACTCCAACACTGTCTGAAAAGGAGTGTGAGGACTTAAGGTAACGTAAGGTCGTCGTGTGCTTTCTTCCTGTTTGTGTTGACTTTTAAAATTAAAAACGGCAACTACATAAATACGTAAATAGTGAATGTAGTTGTATCTATTGGTGTTTCCTTGTATCTGAGAAGGTAGAGTCAGCGATGGTACAACAGGTTTTTAATTGCCCGGCTGCTGCTGATATGAAAAACACACATAAACGCACATAAAAACACACAAACACACATAAACACATATAAAAACACACAGGTACAAAACACCGCCCGTTGTTCCACTCAATCTGTCTGTCACACCTGGTTTCATACATAAACTTTACATTTGTCTACCTCCCAGGAGTGCCCCGCCCAACTCCAAGTTCTTCTCGGTGAAGTGCACCCACAACGTTCAATGCAGCATCACCCCCCACCCTCCGGAGACGTCCCACCTGTCCCCCATTCCTCTCGGTGGAGACTCGGTTCTCCTCATCACCATGTGCAGCGCCAGCCGTCATGAGAACGACAACAAGGTCAGAGGTTCACTCCGATTTCAACGGTTCTACTAGTCAGACTCTGCTCCAGGAAACAAAGAAGGGGAGGTGACACACATGAGTCACGTGGAACGTTATTTACTGCAACTTAGAGGAAATATTGTTACTGCAAGAACTGAGTCTAGTATTTCTCTGAAATGTGCAAATCATTGTAGAAGTGGAACAACGAGTGGATTGATGTACAAGCAGTATTCATACGACGTGTGTCATCTTGTTCCCAGCTGTCTGTGCGGTACTACGGGGAGACAAAAGAAGTCTTGGCCACCGCAGTCTTACACCTGACAGCACTTGGTATGTTAAAGTTGTTAAAGTTGAATGTAATTGAAGACAAACGTACGAGCTGCATCGACAGAGGCATCCTGATGCCAACACGCTTCGATCTGTTCGATGTAACGGACGTTGAACGATTCTGTTCCACAGAGATCTCTCTGGATGTAGACGCAGACAGAGACGGCGTTGTGGAGAATAACAACCCCAACAAGGTGAAACGTTTGTAGCACAAATACATCTAATGTGGGAGATATTTCTACGACGGAGATGAATCACGATGACGACGGAATAGGATCAATGATTCAGACTTTTCTTTACTGTGCAGTACTTCTGTTGTAGTGCGTGTCTGATCTAGTATTTATTTCCTGTGCTCACGTCTTCTTTGTACTCTGTCCTCTGCACACAAATTGATTGGACTTGATCTCGTTTGACTCATTCTCATTTCAGGGATCCTGGAAATGGGGTCCTGATGGACACGGAGCGGTGTTGCTGGTCAACTGTGACTCAGAGCAGATGTACTGGAAGAAGCCGGATCGAGAGCAGAAACACATTTCTAAAGTGTCTGGTGAAAAAAAAACCCACAAGTCCTTCTGCACCTTTTGGTTCCTCTGTAGATTTATTAGTGGGGGGGTAATACGCAGCATCGGCGCCTCCGCTCTGTTACATGTGCCTGTTCAGTCATCTCTGGCTGAAACAATGGGACTGAACGTGGTTTGTCGTCGGGCAGATCTCAAGGACATGTCTGTCATGGTGCTGCGGACCAAAGGCCCCGCAAAGCTCCCAGAGGGCTACAAGCTCACCATGCACATCTCTCAGGGGGATGCAGAGAGCGTCAGAGTCTTCAGGTCCAGATCCTCTGAAATTGGGAGTAATGCCCTGTGTGAGTGAGGAAGGGGTGGGGGGGTGGATAGCCCCCGAAACACACGACGGAACATGAACGAGTCGTGTTACGCTGATGTTTGTTTTTATTGTCTTAACTCAGCAGAGAAGCTGAAGAAAACCTTTCTGAGGGACTATCCGTTGGTGCTGAGCAGCGACGTCTTGTCCCAGGAGGTGCCTTATCAGGGGGGGCAGGCAGAGATGAACTTTTACGTGGAGGGCCTCAGGTTTCCTGACAAGGACTTTGACGGGCTCGTGTGCATCAACCTCAGCCTGCTGGAGCCCATCTGCTCTGTAAGACCGTCACATGGTTGTGTGTGTCACTGCCGCCGGGGCCGTGTTCACCCTCGTGTCTTCACAGGGTCTCCCCGAGACCCCCATTTTCACAGACACAGTCGTGTTCAGAGTGGCGCCCTGGATCATGACACCCAACACGCTGCCCCCCGTACAGGTGTTTGTCTGCAGGTACAGGCCGTCTGATGAATAATGTAGATGATCATGACAATAGCAGCTCATTTCATCCATATTACACATAATTACACATATTTATTTGTGGTTTTACATGTAATTGTTCTTATTCCACGTTCACCAGGGTCATCGTCTTTTTTTATTTTGTATATTTGCATGTTAAATTTATATATCAGGTATAAAATGAGTAAATCTTGCACATTTAACATTCATCTCCAACAGTGTGTCTTATCTTACTGCCTTCTTACACTTTGGCTAATGTGGTTCCGTTTGTGTCAAAGCAGAAGTGTTTCACATCATTGTGTCTCTTCTGTCTCAGCACATCTGACAACTACCACTTCCTGAAAGGAATGAAGCGTCTTGTTTCGAGCAGTGGGAATAAACTGAAGATTTGTCACGAGTACATGAACAGAGGAGATCGCTGGATGCAGGTGAGACATGAGAAGATGTGTGTTCGACATCATGTACACGTTTCACCTTGGAGTTTTACTCTTGGGTGAAAAACGTGTGTTTTAAAGTCAAACTGGGTCGCGTTAACCTCATCCCAGACGAGCATAGAATCAGTAATAACAATAACGCACACGCACGTGTTTTCAGGACGAGCTGGAGTTTGGTTATATCGATGCGCCCCACCATCGTTTTCCTGTCGTTCTGGATTCTCCTCGAGATGGAAAACTCATGGACTTTCCATACAACGAGTTACTGGTAAGAGACGGACACAAGGTCCGCTCAGGTTGAAAGAAAACGGAAACGGAATGCAGCTTTGGTTTGTACGTGCTCAGGGTCCAGACTTTGGCTATGTGACTCGGACGGCCCTGAAAGAAGACGTGAGCAGCCTGGACTCATTCGGGAACCTGGAGGTCAGTCCTCCCGTCTGCGTCAATGGGAGGAACTACCCCCTGGGCCGAATCATCATCGGTGTGGCCTTTCCTACGTAAGTCGATCACGTTTATCAAGTTTATAAGTAAGTTTATCAAGTTCAAAGTTGAATCCAATGAATAATAATCTGACCCACTGGAATATGCAGTGTTTTTAGAATGCAGGTCCAACAGAACTATTATTATACTATTTATTGATGTTTTGGTTCTCTTTCTTTCTCTCAGGGCAACTAAAGGACGCAACATGACCAGAGTAGTTCAAGACTTCCTGTGGGCCCAGAAGGTTCAGGAGCCCATCGCCTTGTTTTCGGACTGGCTCCTCGTTGGTCACGTGGATGAATTCATGACTTTTGTTCCTGCGCCCGACAGAAAGGTAAACGTGGTATATGATAAGTAGAAAGCTCTGGAGGTGGGGAGGAGGCAGGAGGCCTGTGGCTGTGGGCACTGGACTGCTGGAAGCTGCACGGCGTTACAAGCTGTCAGGACACCAAACAGCCCGTGTTATCTTTGTCCATTGTGTGCGTGTGCCCAGGGCTTCCGGCTGCTGCTGGCGAGCCCAGATGCAGCCTACAAGTTATTCAGAGGCCTACAGAACAATGGTCACGGACAGGCCAGACTGTTTGAGGGTATGTCTGCGGTTTGCAGTATTTGCTGTGGCGGCGTCATCACTCATCTCACTCTCATCACAAATCTGCCAACATAGGATGTAAAGGCGAAGAGACGGTTACGGTGGATGAGATACTTTGTGATGAGAGTCTCCAAGATGAAAATAACTACGTCCAGGTGAGTCGAATTACACATTCAGGCTCATCGTCATTTCTCAACAAATAGATCGTTAAAGCAAAAGTGATGAAAGACTCGAAAAATGTATAGACCAAAATGGGTCTTCCTTTCTGCGGCAGCTAATACCTGTGGTATGGGGCCAAATAGAACTGGAATGAGCTGTTTATCTTACTCCACTGGAATTAATGTGGATTCCTCAGGGAGTGACATCCACGGGGGGGGGGGGGGG
>CAAKHB010007475.1:6870-26231 GCA_901007665.1 Aeoliscus strigatus | reverse complement strand
GTGTGTGTGGGGGGGGGCGGGGGGGGGGGGGGGGGGGGGGGGGGGGGGGGGTTAACCTGGCAGCAGGGGTTTACTGTAATTCAGCTGCAAAAGCATTAGTGCTGTCGGCCTGTGATGGTGTCGATGTCTGGGCTCTTTGCAGGCCAGTGAAGCTCGTCGACAACCAAGTTTTATTTTGCAGTGCACAGATAGGCGAGGATGTCCAGAGAGGAGCCAGTATCAAACGTTACAGGAGAGAGAAGCCCTCTGTTCACTGTTACAAACATCCACTGACAGCGGTGGTGAAGGCTGTCAGACACCCTGATGACGGTTTAACCGTCTAATTAGCAACCAGCAATCATCAGTGAATGCAGTACCCATCTTAAAGAATATATACAAAACAGAAACATCCAGAAATCAAACATATTGATTTTTTTGAAGTAAATAATAAGCATTTGTCGTAATCCGTCGAATTCACCGCTGAATATTTCTTCTGCAAACTTGATGTCGGCCTCAACCAAACCCATCGTCTGCCCCCTGTCGACATCTGTCTGGGCCGGTCCACAAAGCCCCCGCGGCTGCTCACGGATCTTTACGTTTGTGTGTGTGTGTGTGTGTGCAAAGTTAGATCGGTGTGATGCAGCTGCTCACTCTTGTGGGAAAAACACCTCTGATCAGTCCAGAGGAGTAGAAACAGGACTGACACACTACGACCTCCTAAGATTGAAGAGTCATGCCCACGTTTCCCTTGACGACCAAACAGCTGCGACTGCATTCAGACAGCTGGAGGAAACAGCTGAACCCAGATCTGTCTGTCAGGAGCCTAAGTGAGGAATGAGTCTTTACGCCAGGAAGCGCGTTTAATTAACATCATCCAAAGTGACAAGGCGCCTTACCCGTACTAAAATGACAGCCTGAGGATTCCCACAGGAAGACGCCCGATGAAAAGTTCCACTTTCTGAGTACTTCAGAACCATTCATGTCATAGAAATGATAAGAACATTTTAGTAAATTCCTCTGCTGTAAAATCTTGTGGGTAGTTGGATTTAACATGCAAAGTATGATACATTTGATTTATTGTTCTCAGAGCTGCATCGACTGGAACAGGGACGTACTGAAGAGAGAGCTGGGCCTGGACGACATGGACATCATCGACCTGCCTATTCTCTTCAAACTGGAGGTGGATTCCGAGGAGTACAGAGCGGTGGCTTACTACCCTGACATGGTGTGTCTGCAGGTCACCAACGGACGTTAGCAAACACATAGATCGGCCGTGGCCATTTGTCATAGTGTGTTCCCTTGTTTCAGAACATTGTGGTAATCTGTAGATGGGTTTCTGTCTGGAAAAACATCTTTATTTGGATTTTTATACATATTTGCTCATCTTCTTCTGGCCCTATTTTTTAAAATACATATATTTATACCTGTTAGTTACTTTTGCTCTATTACTATTACCATTGTTGCAGTAATACCCGAATATACATACAGTGCATACATCTAGCCGTGTGATGTGTCACGTGTTTCCAGGTGAATATGATCGTCTTGGGAAAAAACCTCGGCATCCCAAAGCCTTTTGGCCCAAAGGTGAACGGACGCTGCGCCCTGGAGACTGAGATGTGTTCTCTGATGGAGGGTCTGGGGCTCAGCTGCACATTCATCGATGACTTTGCCTCCTATCACAAACTGCTGGGAGAGGTGCACTGTGGCTCCAACGTCCTCCGAGAGCCCTTCCAGTTCAAGTGGTGGAACCTGGAGCTATGAACGCCAAAGAAATAGGTGAGAGGCACATAAGAGTTGTTTCAAGACAGACGACTGAACTTTTCAAAGGAAGTAGTTGGTCTGGAAAATATATTTTTTGTCAACGTTTAGTGTCTCGAAGTGATAATAACTAAGAAACATCACTACTGACGTTTGCTACTGTTTGTATTTTAGTCTTTATTGAACATATGTCTTTATTTTTACTAAGGATGTCAAACAATATTTACAAAAAACAATTCATACAAATGTCTGTCTGTAGTGATGGATGTGCTGTGACAATATTGAACCACAAGAGGGTGCAATCCATCTGCTTCAGCATTTCAGGTCAAGATTCGCTTTTGATTTGGCATTCAAGAAAGATTTATATGTGTGGGCTCAAATGTCATTTGTTGTTGTTATTTTGTTTCTTTAGATCCATAAACACAGCATGAGGTCCACCCTAACTCTTGTACTCTTTGTACTTTCACGACTCTTACTGCTCCGAATAATTTTCTCCAGACGTCATAACTTTCATTTCAGAAATAAAACAAATCACAGAATGAAGTCTGAGTCTCCAGCCGCTGTTCTATTGATTGTTTTTTTAATCATTGCCAGCATGCCTTTCTGAAAGTTGCAGTTCACGAGGAAAGATGTAACCAGTGGCAAACCATCAACCAAACTCCTCACACTAGTTTTCGCAGCTGACTGAAACACACGTTTTTATGTAATTGTGTTTTCCCATTGTTTCATACCTCTGCAGCAGCCATCTTTCTAATGCTTCCTCATTCACACACAGACCTTAAATAATTACTAGGAGCTGGTGGCCTGCTCAGGCTTCTTAAAAAATGATCTCAGGATGATTTGAACCAGTCGACTTCCAAACAGACGGTCAATCTACCCTGAGCTGCATCCCTTCATGACTCCCCAACAAGCAGATTCTCCTCAGCAGAGGCAATAAAATCCTTGTCACACAGGCTGAGCACGTTTTTTATTTGACTAAGAAAACTGAAATGAAAATGAACTGTACAAATTTGCTCTTGACACTGAAAACCCTGTAGGACGACCCCCCCCCCCCACACACACACACACACACACACACACAGAAAACAGACGAAGAATCTCGGGGATCAATAAATAACGAGACTGATAAGTAGAAGTGATAACGGCATCGGTATCAGTCCAAAGCGTCCCTAGCATTCACTGGAGCAGATATGAATAAAGAACACATGTCTGCTGTGTTCAGGCATTGTACATTCAGGCCAGCTGGCGATGCGTTTGCCTTTACAGAGGACGTCCTGCCCAAAGCAGCTCAAATGACAATCGTTATAAAGGCAGCTCCAAGACGGGTCACAGTGTACTTCATATTCAGCAACAAATCAGCTTTTTCACGTCAGCGTCTCAGACACAAGGTCACATATGTTCTGTATATTACACTTTACAAACGAAAGTTGGTTCTATCAGCAATAGACGCTGCATCTGGAGACGTCGGCTGGTTTTCAATGGAACGGGTCACAGGGACAACACCTCGATGTCAAGCATGGCACCAGTGCACAGAGGAGAGGTTTTTGGCAAGCAGGTTTACACCATACACAGTACTGTTGTACGCACACCAGTACACAGACGACAAATCAACAACTGGTGTGTGACGGGATGCGTGTGGAGACGTTCTAAACAGCAGGAACCTGTGGACTGAGGGTGCTTGGTGCTGGTTGGAGCTCTATAGTAGGGACGCCATCATTAGCATCCGTAGGCTCCAATGCTGCGTTAATACTCATGACTATGACAGTTGGAACAGTTTTGAATACTGCAGATACGACAGCAGCATCTTCAAGTACCCTCCGTCCAACATGTACGAAACTGACTGAAGCCGTCGACAAATCCTCAAGGGAACAGATCAATAATTCAACTCTAGAACGTCGACAGCCACACGGACACTCAGAACATCAAAGTTGAACCACAACATCACAGTGGGACGTAGGACCGACGACAGAAAAGAAACCGTTTTCCCTCTCGGGCCCAGCTCTCGTCTTTGTAGACACGTGGTTTCACAAGCTAAACAAACATGTGTTCAGCTGCTGCTGCTGCTGCTTTCAGTCACACGAGTCCGCCCTTGTTTTAAATGCTTATTACACACATCAGAGTGTCTCCTCTGAAACCAGCTGACAGCCAGTCGTGATGCTGCTGGGGTGCAGAGGTCTCCGTTCCTCTGCCTGGAACTTTGAATGACGACTTGGACGTGTCCATGGAGCTGGGTGACGGGTTATGAAAGTAGCAAGTCCACGGCAACCATCCAAAGGAGGATCTGTCGGTGTCTTGATCAGCCTTCTAACGTGTCTCCTGTCAGGGGCAGAGTTTCCATGCCCTGGGCTTGTTTCTTGTGAGATGTCTTAGGGGAATGCTGAGACAGAGGACAGCGGACACACAAGGATGGACATGACGTGGGTGACGTGCATGAGCATGAGAAGAGTTTGGAGAACAAAGACTCCGGTGAGAATCTTGTTTCATCCAGCCCAGAGATAAAACATGCTACAGAGGGAAACAGAACATCGCCTGCGTCGGGTTGCATAAACCACGTTTAGGGCCGCGTTCAGATGGTCTAAAGCAACGTGTCATGGAGCTCCTGCAGCACACGGGCGTGTCTCCGACACTTGGTAGACGACGTGCACCATGGAGGAATGACCGAGTGGAACGTGTGTGCGTCACAGCCGAGGAGACAGATGCCCTCACTAATACAACAGACATCAGACATTAAACGACCGGGCTCAGCTCCGCTCGCCAAGGTTCTGATCCTGCTCTTGGCTGATAAATATCACAGTCATAAGCTTTCAATCATATTCTTACTTGTAATCTTCTGCATGTGTGTCTTCCTGAACAGACAAACACTGCACTGTTGACTTCAGACCTGGTCTTATTTTGGTCACTGCGGCATTTGGTTCCTGTGTCTTCTAACTAGCGACGCGCCAACGTGCACTCTGTGCCCTCCAGCGTGTGCTTTAGACCCTCCACACAGGACGGTGAGTGTCTCTGACTGAGGTTCCTGCCTTTGGCTGAGGAGTTCATTGGATTCATTAGAATGTTTCGACGGTCAAAACTCCAGGCTAAAGTTGACATCGCCCATTGAAGGGGGGAGGTGGGGGGGATTCTGAGATGAAAGATCATCCATCAAACACAAACACCTTCAGTTCAGACATTATCACTGAGAGACTCACTTCAATCTTTCTGGGGCGAACGGATGCTCAGGACCTTGGAGCGTTTCATAACTTATTTATCTAAGAGAAAAGGATGTTCCCATAAAACCTCCTCAGGAAATAGTGGGGGAATTTATCCCCCCCCCCCCAAAAGCCTTCTTTGAAGACAGCAACCTGAGCCTTCGTGGTTTTATGCAGCCAGTCACTGGCGTTCCAGTTAGAAAATATCCTTCAGGCAAGTTGTCACAAATAAGCCCAACATTTCATCTGACCTGAGAATGGACATCGGTGTAGTGGTCCGCGGCACGTGGCTAACAGTTCTACATACACACACACACACACACACACACGGAGAGATGATGACTGCATTAGTAATTATTAGTACTATTAGTAATAGTAATAGTAACACAATTTGAAATGGTTTTTGTGACTACACACAAACTGAAAACAGTTGTCGTCAAAAAGTCACTAGTTAGTGACAGAACAGTTCGATCTGGTGGGTGGTACTAGTGGCGTTAGTGCTACTACTACTGCTAGTACCACCAGTAGCGCTCCTTGTAGCACTAGTGACCAGCAGTAGTATCTGTAGAAGTAGTACTAGTTTTAATTTCCATGGACTAGTAGACATGTTGGTCCAGCAGGACCAAGGATCATCCTACTAGTGTCATGTAGTGTTACCAATAAACCACCGGTGCACATCGGATGTCTCCTAGTTGGGCCGAATAGATTTATTAGTTTACCTGTAAGACCTGGTTGAATACTAGTACGGAGAAAGTATCACTAGTAGTGGTAAATGTGTTCTACAAGTGCAGCCGAGTTGTGAAACTAGTCGGCAGCTCCTAGAAGGACCTTAAGTTGGACATGAATGTCCAACGAAATGACGTTGGAGGTCCAGAATGATCGACGATCGATTCTCCGTCAGCCAGAGGGAACGTCCACCGCCGTCTCACCTGACGACTCACCGCTGAGAACCTGTGCTCCAGCGGGGGGCGCTCCGTCTTCGCGTCGCTGTCTGTCGCTTTCGGCTCTGATCCCTTCACTCTGTCAGGTTGCTGCTGAAGACGAGCGGCGGCTGGGAGGGAAGTGATAGTGGCTGTCACGGTTAATGAACTCAACCGCTGAACGCTGCCAAAAATGGATGCTCCAGCATGAAACGTTGAATGGTTCACAGTGACTCATTAGCAGCAGGAAAAGCACGTAGAGCAGAAGCTGCGTGGGAGGCACAGATAAGTTTGCAGCACTGTACTTTCTAGGCACTGTGAATGTGACTTATTTTAGTCGTTTTTTTCCCACAAGTTTTCTGGCTGAGTACAACTGGTGCAGCTGAAGGTGAAGTTCATCACTTAAGGTATTCATTTCCCAGGAGGCTTAAACGTTTATCCTTTATGTGAAAACCATCAAACCTGTTAGCCCCCGCTGCCTCCCCACACCCTCAGGCTATTACTGGTCCAGTTCCATGGCCTCTTTTCTCCTCAACTCACCTGAGAAACCTCCCTGGCTCAAACCGTCCTCCACGCCAGAGCTGCACATGGACGCGTCTCTCTTGTGCGTTGTAACAGAGGATGTGTTTTCCTGTAGGCGGAGGAGGGCACAGCAAGTGTGATGTTCTAGTGTAAAAAGGAGCAAAACCGTTGGAGATGCAGCATTTGTTTCTGGTCCAAAGCTTCGGAGCACACTTCCTGCAGACATCAGGGAAACCAGCTCTTTGAGTGTTTGTAAGAAGAACTTGAAAACATTTAACCAGCTTATGCCTGCACCTCTGCAGTACTGTTTTAATGTCGTTAAATCCTTTCTACTTATTCGTCCTTCCATCCTTGCTTTGATCGTCTTTTCTTTTCATCATTTTGTCGTAAAGCACTTTTAGCTGCATGTATGTACTGGATGAAAGGTGCTGTACAAATAGTTACAAAAGTTGATTATTGTTATTATACAATTTGTTTCCATTTGTCGTATAAAATGAAAGCAATGTTATACTGTGTGGTACATTTTATTTCATATTACTATTGGCATTTAAGTACTCCCTGCTTTGGGAGTTCACTCACTGCTACACTTTTACTGCTTCCTTTTCCTGTTTGACATTGATGATTTCCACTTTTCTTTATCCCTCATGCTTCTGCAGTGAATGAATAAGACATACGAGTAGAACCGAACCTCCATGTGAAAAAGGTGACCTGACTACAAACGCGGCGCTTGCTGAGAGGCTGCCTGCTGTTTTGTTTTGAGGAGGCGGTACACGTTACATAAAGCCCCGTCTGCACCCACCAGCCCCGTGTCGTCGTCTTCATCCGCCTCATTCTCGTGCTCCTCCACAACACTGGCAAAGCTGCTGGCGTTAGACGAGGACCGGGAGAGGTCCTGAGCCTCAGGGATGGACGGCGCCCTGCAACACATCACCAGACTAAACACCTAGGTCACTCTGTTTTTCAGGTTGATCGTTTTCATTTTTCACGTACACACAACGACACAAATCACTTTACAGGTGGACGAATGATATGTTGTATAGTATGAGAACAGCTCTTGACACATTAGTCACCTGTTCCGAGCAGCAGGAAACTCTGGAGAGCTGTGATTGGAGGAATTGTCTGACTTGTTCTCCAGGGGCATGTGGTCTGACGTCCTCTGGGTGCACGGGGACACCTCACGGCTTGGAGGGATGGAGATGAAGAGAATGAACGCACACTGCAGCTTAACGACTGGTTACTTTCTACACGTGTCCTTCAACTCTAACAACCATTTAGGTTACGGTCAGGGGGAGGGTCCGAATTACATGATTCATTTAGGGTCATGAATCTCTGACACATAACGATCAGACACCGACACACCTTCACAGTACACAGTACTACGAGGTTGTTTGTAGTTGGAGAACATGCATTCTGTCCGTCAACACCTCCTCCTCTTACAGTTTCCATGTAAAGAAAAGGAAGTATTGCACCAATTACAGTTTGTCCTCTCACCTCCTCTCTTGGACCTCCTGGATGTTTTCGATGCCTATGGCACTGCTACGACGGGAACTGAAGGGCCCAGACTTTTTCCTAGTTGGGCTTTTCCCAGGAATGATCAACGACTGACAGTGGGTAGGGAGAGGAAAGTCAGAGACACTCTGGGGACGGAAACACCTTCAGGAGTTGTGTGGAGCATGTGCCCAGGTGAAAGGCAAACATTGAAACTAACTCCAGAAAGAATGAAACACATTTGGAAAAAAATGTTTTACAAATCCATGACGCACTGGAATTCCAATCAGATATTACATTAAAACTTGAATTGGAAATTTTCAGGCCTTTGAACTTTTACAAAACTATAAATATAGGATGTATAAAAAGAACATTCATGCATATAAACAAAATAAATCAAGCAATGAATAGAAATGCAAGTAATATTGTTATTCATGCTGTATTTTATCAAATTATTTAGTCATTTAGCACTTTTGATCCTCCATAGAGTTGTTTATATCATATTGAAATGTCTGGCCTTCAAATTCATTTCACTGTGATTTATCATATATACGTATATGTATACATAAAAAAATCAATATAAATGGACTATCATTTTAGATGTGAATATCAAGTTTCGCCACAAATCAAACACCTCACTGCAATTCAGGATTTCAAACACAAACCCTGAAAGTCCATTATGAACACATAAGGCTGGGTAATAGAATTATACTTTATGTGTACAAAATCAGGTAAAGGGGAATAAACTGAGATTAAGATTAAGAATTATCCACCTGTTACTGCCTACACAATATGAATGATGTATACTAAGGTAAATCAACTGTATGGTCCTTGAGAAAAGAGACAGAAACATCCAATAAGAAGGGAGAAATATAAAAGAACCTCTTCTACTGTTCCTATTCCTATGGCACTGCCTCGCCGTCCATATTTACTGGGACTTTTCCCTGGGACAAGCAATGACTGTGCCACATAAGACCGGGCAGGAGAGGCAGAGAGGAAAAGGGAGATGACAGATTGGAGAAGCAGGAAAGGGGAAAGAAAAGAAAAGAACACATCATAAGATCTCATGCACAACAGCACACAAAATTCAAAACAGCAAGGTGCAGAAGCGCTCAAGAAGGACATTGTAGCAAGAGGAGACATATTAAAGTAGCAGTTCTTTTTGTACGGTAGCCGGGGTCAGCACAGTGAGGCAGAACAGAAGATGGCGAGCCGGCGAGGCAGCACACATGTCGGCAGGGGATGCCCGCGGGGAAACAGGTCTGTTCAGTGATGCATTCAGGAGGAGGAAGAAGGGCCCGAAGGGCTGACACAGTCCAAGGGGTCATTTTAAAAATCTGTTGTCACAATTTCAGTTTTGGGTTGTAGTGGTTTCACGCGTGTGAACGTTGACTGTCAGCATATCACATTACATTTTTTACAATTCTTTTTCTAATATTACTTTTGGCTACCGTCTTCGCTGCTGTAACACTACGATTTCCCTCAAGTGATTATTAGACTGAATCTAGAAATGTACTCCAATCAGTTGGACCTCCACCAAAGGAGGTCAAACTGATCCATCATATCTGAACTATTAGAAATATGCCTGATGTTTCTCATAAAAGTCCTTCTGAACTCCCCTAAACCCGTGGCCAATTAACACAAAATATTCCCAGTCAACTCTATCAATTGTAATGCATTTAACACTAATGTGAACCTGTCAAACCACTGCGACCCTAACTGGGGTTAACTGCATTCCAATAACCAAACTGTACACTGCAATGACGTTCAGGAGTGAAGTATAATTAACCCCGTCTTTGAGGGCGACATAGAGGAACGTGAGCATATAGTGCTTGTGTCATGCATCAAACAGCCGCACATGCACATGTACGAGGCTGCGTGGAGAGGTTAGAACACTAGCAGGGGGAGCAGTCATGACAAAAGCACATTAAGGAGAAAGGGAGTCTGGGTAATCAGACAGCAGCTAAACTGAGCTCACTTTAGGGCTAAGGAAGGGGACTAGTCACCACAGAATCATCTGACTGAGGAAAGAAATGATTGGACTGGAAGGGAAACTGTCACACACACACACACACACACATACACATACACAAGTGAACATGGATGAAATGCAGTGTCACAAAGACATCAGAGTATGAAGAACACTGGTGTGAATGGGAAACAAGACAAACGGCAACGCTGCTTCGGTAAAAAGAAGAGTCATTTCAAAATGTGCTGCTGAACTACAACAACTGATGTTCCAGTGGGAGCATACATTAGAAAAGTGTTACAGGTGTGAGTGCTTCATCCACTTTGCTGTGAATGATGCACATACTGCGTCCGACACGTGCTGGGTGGGCATCGTGTGAACCAAACTGCGTTACTTACAATCCCTGGGGTTTTGGGGCTCTCTGCGGGATTGTGGGTAAAGCTGCCACTGTGACTAGTTGAGACTGTGTGTGACTTCTTGTTACTGAGGCCCATGGCGTCCATAGACTGGCTTCTGCTGCGGATGACCCGCTACAGAAAGAGATGAGGAGATTCTGTCAGCGGATCGGCTTTGATACTACAGAGAACTCAACCACTACGGTTTCAGGTAGAGCTGGGCGTTTCCTTCCTTCCTCCTCTGACATGTCAATGGTGTGGTCAGACGGTCCGTATATCTAAAAATGTCTAGAGTTCACACACATCCCTCACAGAACAGGAGACAGTGAATAATAAGTTGGCTGAATTAGGATGTGCAGGTTTAGTAGTTGGACTATGTCATATCTAGATAGCAAGATCGATTTTTATGTCTCGCAAATATCTCTTCTGTCTCAAAAAGTTGTGTTTTGGAGTAAATATTTTAAAATTCCAAACAGGGAAAGAAACCACATCATCTCTGTGTTAATGTTTACATGTCATACTTACAGGTGAAATGTTTGCGTGAATGGTTTTTGTTTTCTTATCATTACTCTTTTATTATTACAAATATTAGTGGAATATATTATATTGTTAAAATATTTGTTATAACAAACAAAAAATGTTTGTTTTTCATACCTCCATCATCAATGAAACACTGTTATTCAGTGTTGAACATTTTTTTAGTTGCATATAATTTGTGCCTTGTGTGCAATGGCATTTTGAATATCGTTCTTTTCTATTTTTGAATTCTAACTATTTGTTTCAAGTTGCAAGTTAGAGTTCATTCAGAAAGTGGAGAATTTAGTTCGGATGTGATTCTGATTCAAAGTTGGTCTTTTGAATTAACTGATGAAGACTGAAAGAGGAGCATTTCAAGGATGCAATCTGATGGATTTCACAGCTCCAGAACACTGCCCAAACTGAATTTCATTTTCTCCAGGGACACAAGTGGGTTGCATTTGTGTGTAGGACTATTTTTGAACACTTAGGGGCAGTAGAGGTCAACAGGCTGGAGGGAGAGGCGGTGTGTAAAAATTAGATGCCATCTTGGATTTTGTCATTAAGAGAGAGAATCTGTAGAGGAGCTGTGTGTCATTAGAGACAGGGATGAGACACAATGAGAAAAGGCAGCTCGGCGGAATAAACACAGCCTGACAGATGCACAAGAAGACGAAGAGCAGGCAATTTGTGTATGTGTGAAAGCGCAAGGGAGAGGCAGCTAGACAGTCGGCATCTTGACATGATATGAGTACATTTATATAGGTGTTCCAGGTCGATAAAGAGCGAAAGAAAGGTGGATGCATATCTCAGGCTGGCTACGGAGCCATCTGGGAGAACAGAAAAACAGTAAGAGAAACATGCAATCTGCATCATCGGCTCCCTAATGAGGGGCCATTAAACTGTTCATCAAGCAGACACAATCACAGCTCACACCACCTTACCAGAGCGTCTGGGCTACTCTTCACCGTGCTAATGGTCATTGATGGAACTCTCTCACGCAGGGGAAAGTGCATTTCACACACACAACATGGAGCTTACAGGTCTTGAGACCGCACCATCGTCGGAAAACCCACTTCAGAGGAAGTCATATGTCACAGGACTGTTCCTTCGAGATACAAAGCGCATTTTCGATTCTTTGTGGTTTATGTGTGAATACCCAGAGTCCCAGCAAAGAGACAGGGGAGGGAGGGACGAAAGCATCTGAAAACCTTATCATTCTCTCTCATGCACGTGGACTTGCAGATGAAACATCCTGTACCTTGAACGATTCAAAGAAGCCTCCTCCGCTTCCTCCACTGCCATTCTCCAGCTTGTCTTCATCTCCACCCAGACCCATCATGGACTGGCTGTTGATGTGCAGCTCCTCATACAAAGTCTCCAACAGGGCTGAACGTGTACGCTCCTGAAGACAGCGAATTCTTAGATCGGCTGAGGTTTTCATTATGTGCAGATAAAACCACCATTAGAAAGAGATCTGACAACATAGATCTTGAAACATCTGGCCTTCATAGCTTAGGTCTTCCCCCATTTCATACCTGAAGGTCCACTATCCTCTGGACAACCCACAGCGGTCGGATCAAGCTGAAATAAATGGCTGAATTTATGATGCAACGACGGCAATAAACACTTTTGCTTATTATTATTATAACATATGAGATTTCCTTCCAAATTTTCCACACATTCCACATATTCTGCCGTTTTATTTTTACTTTCCCTCCCCAAGGAAAACAATATTGTTTGGGTCTGTTTACCTCGTTGAGTTCAATTCAATTCATTCAAGTAAATTTTACGTGTGTAGCCCGATCAATGACATCATCACATCATTGCAGTTGTCAACACAATACCACACCCTCTGTTCTCAAACCCTCAATCAGGGTGAGGAAAAAAAACAAAACAAATCCAATGTCACATGTCTGTCCATCTGTCCAGCAGGAGAAACGCCCACTTGTATTCTGTTTGGAGAAGAACTCACACTGACAATGATACTGTTTATGGCGAGTGACATCTGCAGATCTGCAGTATTATGACTAACAAGTGTGAACGCTTTCATGTAAACAAACACAAGGGACTTACATGACACCCCCTCATCCTAAGGTTAATGTTTTGCTTAAGGAACTAACTTAAATTTGAAACATAAGGGACGGGACTAAACAAGGCTGATCTTCATTACCACACAGGAACACAGGCTACTTAGTAGATCCACTGGAGCAAATGGGATTACCAACATGCCAGCGGTGGTAAGGAGGGAGGGGCAAGTAATGCTTTTCACTTCCCCACCCAGATTTATTGTGCCAGTCCAGGGGACTGAACAAGCTGCCAGTCGCAGCTGGCGTCTCTAACCCTTAGACAAGGTTGCCAATAAACCTGCTATCATCTGGAATGTCTTACAGCCAACAGAATGCACAGCAGTGCAGGCGTGTCCACTGTACACACGTTTATCTCACGCTCACACTCCCAGTTTGCACATTCAACACACTTCTCACCTCAAGCTTGGCAAACTTCTCGGCCTTGTAGCAGGCGTACTCTGCATTAATGAGCTTAGTGAAGAGGAACTCATGGAAATCCGGTCCCTGAGGGAGGCAAACACAGAGAAGGAAAGCAGACTGAAGGATGGTTTGTGATTTCTGGTTGTCATGTCGAATGGAGTCATGTGACTACTGACCTTCTTGAAGATCGCAGGGTCAGGCAGGGCCGGCCCAAAGAAAGGTACATCATCCCTCGCTGTCACAGACACCTGCAGGAACAAGCAGAGCTCAGGTGACCACCGGCTATGAAACCGCGCAGTGACACATGAGACACGTCCGTGTCACACAACAGTGGTGACATTTCTAAAAGAGACACAGAATGCAAGTCAGGACGTGAAATCCAAGAGAGGATGTTCTCTGTTCATGGAACTCACCTTGTAGGTAACGTTATCTGTGCACGCATTGTCCACCTGCACCACCACATACGCATGCAGGAAGTTGGACTGGATCATATCGGGGACAAAGGGCGTATTTTCTTCCTGGAACACGATGGCTACAATGTCGTTGCCGATGTGCCTCTTCCTCTGCAGCTGGATGACACAGAGACACAAAAAGTAAGAGGAGTGACCTCATTGAAAAGAATCGTCCTCTCAGCGATATGTGACACCCACAGTATCAACCCCAACAGTCATCTTATCATGTCTTCCAATTATATGGATGAGATAAGACAAATGTAAAATAGAACATATCCTAATAGGACCCCTTGGCGACATACAGAAATTCCGTCAGATTAAATTTCAACTTAGTAAATTTGATCATGTGCTTCTACAAAGTCGTGTGCTTACTGAAGCTCAAATAATTAGACACAAATCATTTCGGCTGGAGATTCACAGGACATTTACTGTGGCATGAATATGCATATACTTGAACACCGGGGGGGGGGGCCGGAAGGACAAACAAAAATGACTTATGATTCTGCTCATGGTTTTTGCCAGCGACTGAATGGATGTGTTTTCTTTGTTGCCAAAGGAACCAAGTTGCCAAATGACCGATGCTAATGCACTGAAGGATTTTTGGGACTGCGCCCGTCCAGAATGTTTGTCCAAGAACTGGCTTTTAAAGAGATGCCAAACTTTAGGAACTTGGTATTCCGCTGAGTCTGTTGTTACCTCATTGTCATTTGCTCTCTGACAGGAAACAGGATCCCATACCAATAACAATATATCAATTAATTCCCTGATGAGAAGACGAACCCAATACAAAAAAATGAATTATGAGTCATTCCAATGTTGCAGTAGACTGTGTTTCCTATTGAGAGTGGATAACATATTCAGCGAGAATCAAAGCAGATTTCCCCGCTGTGAGATGATGTGTAATTATCTTATTCTAACGTGTTAGGATGGAATGTAGGAGGAATTCCATTCAACCCACCAAAATGGATGTGAGCTCAAGTGTTCCACATCCACATCATGTCATTTTGGAAACAGTTTGGTGACAAACAGAACTGTCAGTCAAACAGTGTCCAGACACTCACTAACTAATCAGAGTAAATAATCACCTTCAGTCTGCATCCAGATCATCTGATCCGATGCTGATACATGAATCTTCATGTTGATTACATTACTTTGTTTTTCACAGCCTCTCACAGCGAATTCGTCAAATTCTAAAATCGTTTCTCCCAGGAGCACAGGGATGCTTGAAAAGCCTCATCAACAAACGAGTGAGGCCGTAGTGATGCGAAGTGAGAGGAACTGGCTGCATGTTCCGCTTGCATCATCATGAGGTTATTGGCTGTCAGCTTTAATATTCACTCCAGTTTCCTGATCTCAGCCAGATGAATAACATGCATCTCATTGTCTGTGTGTAGATGGGTTGTCAAGTGTGTCGTGGACAGAAAGACATTTATTGCAAAATGTGGGATTGAATCAACACTCCTGGCTTCTGTAAATACTGTTGTTCATTTACATTCTGTCGTGATAATCAGGACACAATATGTCTCTGCTTTCTCCTCAGCGATACACAACAATGATGCCTCGTGTCCTCATGAATCTGTGCGCGTGTGGGTTCTTTTTGCCCTATGGCTGGACAGAGCACGGTTCTGTGGGAACAAACATCTCTAAAAGCAGCAGAGAGCAGCTGAAGAGTAACTGCAACATGGCGACAAATGGGAGTAAATCTTGTCTTAACAATACATCAATGACCTAGAATAACAGGGTAGATCAAAGCGGTAAAACAACACGTCTACAGTTTCTTATGTGCTTTTAATTTTAATTTCATCCGTTACTGACCTGCATTTAACCAGTATGACCCACATGTGCTGCAGGAAACGTGGACAAGTCACATGAAGATTCCTGCACAACTAATTGAAAAGTGTGCTGCCAACAGATGAGTTTCCCTGATAATAAATCAGGGGAATGCCACTGTACCTGCTGTGAGTCTCCCTCTGTGTAAGGCAGCTTGGTGGACACATGGAACATAATCTCCTTATTATGGAAACTTGTGTACACTGATTCAGTCCCTGTCTGCCCGTGAGTGACGTCCAGCCCACCTCGAAACCTAGAGAGGAAAGGCAGGTGAGATTTAAGGGTGGAAGGGAGAACGGCAAAGAGATAAAAAGAATGGAAATAATGAGAGGAAGAGGCGTAGAGGGGATCGAGGTGATCGGCCCAGAGCAAGACGGGCGGGAGACAAAACAAAGGGACGCTAGGAGAGGAACATGAGTGCATGCTCCTGGATCACCTGCTAAAACCTTGCTCATCTATCACTGAAGGAATGCCGAAGGCACTTCTGTTCGCGCCTGTTCCGTCAGCAACACTCAAACATCAGGATGCTCGAAATCACCCAGGGATCTATCTTTAGATCAGCAGAAAATGATTGGCAGGCTGTAGCGTGGTAGATGTTCACTGCTAGTGCTTCGTTTGATTCAGATACAACAGATACAACTTGAGTAAAAGGACAACGTCATACACTGACAAGGTAAAGAAATTGTATTTTTCGCTTTGTTAAGCAGATCGTCCCCCCAAACTTCCTCCAAGTTGCACAAAATCAGCCAGGTTGTTTTTGTGTGTTCCTAAGGTCTTTCCAAAAATTCACATCTCACTGATGCGTGTTATTAACTCTGCCTCTTCTCCCCACCCCCTGTAGTTCTGTTGCTCTCCTTTCCTGTCTTCCTCTGCAGGTATTTCTTCTCCAGAGCAGCAGTCAAGGTCTATGACGCAGCTACCTACTGTGTCAATGACCCCACAAAACATACATTTACCGTTACTATAGTTGTTGTTGTTTCAATTCTTTGCATTATTTTTGACCCTTCTGCATTTGACCTGACTTCTTCTTAGCCACCATGGTGGCGAGGAGATGATATGGTGCAGTTAGTGACACCTCCTCACCTGATACTCCACTGACAGGATCAGACCGGACAGATTGTAAAGACCAGTGGAGCTTACAATCTGTTTTGATATATTCCATCTAAGAGAAGGTTACTTGGTCTTGGTACATCATAATAACACAGTATTTCTCCTGAACCCCTGCTGCTTAAAAACAAAATATAGCTTTATCAGATAAGTGAGCAGACCTCTGCCCGCAAAATCCCACTGACAAAAACAGACGACCTAACAGATGCAGGGAACAAACATAACCTGAGCAGGGGTGGAACAAAAAAAAGTGTCTGAACCCTTTAAAGTCATGAAGCTCAATCTTCTGGCCCAGAAACTCCAGGAACTCGACAAAAGCATGACTCTCTTCCATGTTCCCAAACAGCTCCTCCTCTGATGTCTGTGAGCAGGAAACGAGGACATTTTCAGAGCGTGCGCTCCACGACTTGACAGGGAAATTTTAGCAGCCGTATCTCTGAGACGCACTCACCTGGCCAAACTTCTGATAAATAACCCCAAACTTGAAGTTGTTGCTGATCACGTGCTCATCAAAGGTGACAATAAGCCTCGACGCCTGAGGATGATAGGAAAGGAAGTGTCCATTTAGTTAGATGGACAGCTGGTGAATGACAAAACGACTCACCTTTGGGTAAAGGACAGGGTAAAACCGATCCACGTTTACCTCTTCACAGACTAGCTGTGAATGAAAAGGAACATTTTCAACAAGCTGTATGCAGAGGAATATTTCCATGATAGTTTATCCAACGTGATGACAAGCGCCTACCTTGGCCATCTGAACCACATTGGGGAACTCGGTGAGGCAGGAGATGGGGATGACATCATGGTGGGTTTTTAGTTTTGTGCTGAAAGTTGAACAGGTGGAGAACACTACATTTTTATTTTCAATCCAAAGCAGTTTGGCCTTAACTGTTATCGTCTCTTTGGAGCTGTACAACTTGTAATGTCTGCAAACTGCTGCAGAACATTGTCAAAAAGGGATGTTCTGACTAATGCAGGTCATATAGATGAGACAGGACCTGTGGCCACACGGGGTGATGTGAGTTTGATAGGGGCGACTGTGGGTGGAGACCACCTGCCTGATGATGTTACTTGTGGAAAATGTGCACTCTGACGCTTTGCCACTCTAAAAGCTGCATTAACAAAGGAATGCAGCTATTACAATGTTGAGTGGAATCTCTTGGTAAGTAATTCACAGGTTTGGTGCTACAGGGACGTCTGCCTCTCTCGTCCTTGCAGCTGTTCGGTTGATGGTGGGTGGAAAGTATTCTACTTGGACAACAGGGATGAATATTGATCAGATTGTTGAGTACTCTTCAACGTTTTCTAAAAAGAGCCTTAAATTTGTGTGGATGTGTGTTGCACCAAACGTGAACATATTCAATGGCCAGTTTAATAGGTACACCAAGACAACCTTTAGTTTTCAGTGTGTGTGTATTTAAGAGATGTTTAGAGATATTTTATAGAATGTTGATGTGAATGTGAATATTATATATATATAAAGAATTTCTCTTGGAGATGTATAAAGTATTGCTGTTGCTGTAGTCTGTTTCTGAATTCACATTTCATAGAAACTTTACAGTCCATTATGGTGGCTGGATTTATTGCAGAGTGGTTGTGTTTTACTGAGCTGCTTCAGTTATGTACACCTAAAAAAAAATTTCCATTGAGTGTATTATCGCAGGATAATTCAAAGTCAGGAAACAACAGCAGCATCATGTCCAAAGCTGTGATGACATTGATATCACGAACTGCAAGATTTCTACTTGTAATAATGAGGCTATGAAGTATTAGTTCCTTTTACTCTTCATTGTTATAACCTTGCTGCAAGGATCCATTTCACTTAACTATGAGTTAAGAAAGTGATACTTGATGGGGTTGATGTGAATGTCAGGTATTAATGACACTTCCTGAAACAATTTCTTTTTAAAAGTGCATTTAAAAAAAAAGAAAAGAAAAATACTCTTGATGAGCCACATTAAGGCTGCAGGAGATGGATAATGACAGTCATAAAAATTACAAGGCTTTCAACAATAGCAGTTTGCAGCAGATGGCCTGAAGTAATATTTAACTGAAGCTGAAATTGATGGCTGCCATCTTAACGGCTTGTGGAGGTCAGCTGACGCAAGGGCAAGCTGTCCTACAGCAAAGCCCATTATACGCAATCAAAGTGGGGAATTTGTTTTAAAGCTCTTCATTGCTAGAGCCTGTGACAGAATTACGCTTCTTCCTCTGTCTTGTTATCACTCAATTCAAATTAGTTTGCTGAGAAAAACAAGCCTAATCTACCTGGAACAGACAAGTCATCTGTGATCAGACCAGACATTTTTATCTGTTGGGATGATTATTTCTAAATGCCAAAATCACTGCACTAATATTTTTTGTCAAAGAGAAGAACAAAGGGAAAAAGCCCAGAGCCAGCAAAAGGAAACACACACTTGCATGATCTTGAATAATAAAAAAAAATAAAATCCCAAAAGGACACATGTGCCAACGTAGAAACTATTAGAGGAGGTTGGTCAGAAAACCTACAATATTGAGTCATCAGGGGGCTAATCATTTTGACCATTGTATTTTTGGCTTTTCTCTTGTTTCAGTTCAGCAAGCCAATAAAAATGTTCATTCGACCTGATGCGGATGTTGTCTTTGATTTTGTAGACACACACAAACTGCAGACACTTAAGGTTATGGTCCGTGAGACTGAAGGGATAAGGGTTTGATTGGATTTCATCAGGGGGGCTAATCATTTGTGACCTTGTGTGCGTGCGC
>CAAKHB010007474.1:41694-52440 GCA_901007665.1 Aeoliscus strigatus | reverse complement strand
TGAGGCACAGGGTGGTTGGGGGGGCGTGGGCACAGGGTGGTTGGAGGATCTGTCAGCGTTTCCGAACGGGCCGGCGGTTCGTCCTCACCATCGCCGCTCCGCGCACTCTGCACTCTGCAGGGGTCTTGATATATGAGGCTGCTGTCGCCAGTGATGACGGCATCACAAACCACAATGATGTCATATTGCTCGGGCTCATTAGTGTGTGTGTGTGTGTGTGAGAGCGAGACCACAGCGTCACCATAAATCACTGGCGTCTTCTCTTTGCCTCCATTTTTCACCCTGAAGATGAGACCTGATGTGTAATTCCTGGCGCTGACCTCAGAGCAGATTCACACGGCGTCAGACTGAATCATGCAAACGATGATGTGTGGGCGAGTTCCTGAAAAGTACGTGATTCCGTTAGCATCATCAACCTGCATGATATTATTTTACAAATGAGTGTGAGCAGCTGGACGAGACACATCTGGAAGTAAAACCACCGGTGGAGTAGAAGAAGATGACGACAACCAGCCCATCAGTAGTTGTATTGTCTCTGCTCCTCAGATGGGAGGACGCTGAACCCGGTGTCAGGTGTGTGTGTGTGTGTGTGTGTGCGTGTGCTGAGAGGGTGGTCAGTGAACAGACACCTCGTTATCGTCACGTCATCGCTCGTCCTCCTCCTTCTCTCATCCTCTCTTCATTTGTACGAGGACAGAAACGACGAAGTTGGAACGTTTCTATCATGTAATAGAAAAAGACAAATCTTCAACAATTGATCAATGAACCCTTTAACACTGACAGTATCCACGGCGACACATTCACCAGGAGAAGGAGAAAATGTCCCTCTGTCTCCCCCTTCACACCCGGTAGAGGAACCGAGTGACACTTCTCAGCTTTCACCAACTGTTTGTCACCAATAGTTGTGTAATTCCTGGTACAGTCCTCCAAAGTATCCCAGTGAGACTCTATCTCTGTGGATCGGTCGGTGTTCAAGGGTTCATCATCAGTGAATCGACCAGTGTGAGTGTTTGTTGGTCCAGTGACGGTGAACTGAGTCGTTTCTCCTCCTCTTCCATCCATCCTCCATCCATCCACCCTCCCTCTCTTGGGGGTCATATGCTGGGTGTGTTTTTGTCGTTCTCTTGTCCTCCTGCTGCCCCTCCACTCACCCACTCCTCTTTCCATCCTCCCTCCATCCGTCACACAGCAGAAATGCTTTATTGTGGTTTCTGGTGTTTTGGTGCAGTTACTGTGTTTCACCCCCCGAGCTTTGGCGAATGACGACATCAGCTCATGTTAATTCCTGAGCGCTGACCACAAACAAGCTCGTCCCCATGTTCAGTGTGTGCGTGTGCGTGTGCGTGTGCGTGTGCGCTTGTGAGTCACTGCTCTCTGACGTCGGTGGAAAAGAGTTCCCTCTCTCTCGGCCTCGCCACCCTCGGCCCGTGGATTTGTGTGTGTGACGGAAGGCGCCAGCAGCAGCAGCAGCAACGGTGTGTCATAAACCTCTAGATCAGTAAACGTCTGAGATTAGACTCGGTGTGAAACCTCCAGAGTCTCGTTTCGCTTTTTCCACAAAGCAATTCGAGCGCACAGAAGCCTGATGATCAAGATCTGGTTATTTTGATGATTCCTGCTTCATGTTTGCTGAAACCACCCGTCAATCATCTCTGGATGGGTGGGCTACCTGAGCTAGCGTAGTTAGCTCCAGCTGGCACAGAGCCGAGGTGAGTCAAGGCGTTGTGGTGAAGAACGCCCTCAGGAATTCACGAGACACTGTAACTTTTACTGAGTAAAGGTGTTGAAAGATCACTCCCAGGGTCTGACTGAACCTCTGGTTTTGAGTAGTCCGCATATCCACATAAATACTGCTGACCTTTGACCTCTGGGACTGATGGTGCTGCAGGAGATGGTACGTCAGGTGTCAGATGGTATCAGAACATCCAGTGGTTGTGCAGAATGCGACCTTGTATGTGTATTTAGTTTCTTCTTAAGTCCTTGTTTGTTCTGTAATGACCATGAATTCCGCCACCCCTCGACCCCCTCGCCCCCCTCTCACCCCCCCCGAAGTCCTCATCCTCCGCTGAGCAGCGATGGAAGCAAACTATGTGGAAGGAAATGAGAAAAGGAAAGTGCAGGACTAGAAGAGCGTCAGTGGCATTTTCCCTCTGCACTCTTCCCCTCTGAGATGAAAGAGGTGAAAAGGGCAGCAGGAGGAGGAAGAGAAAGAAGGGATGAAAAAAGGATTGGAAGGGAAGCAGTGTCTGAAGGGACGGAGGTTCTGGGAGTGTTTTAACGAGCAGCATCAGGAACGGGGGCCCTCTTCACAGAAACTCTACATTAGACCAAAAGTTTCCTGTCCAACAAAGAGGGTGATGATGGGGGGGCGGGGGGGGTGAAAAACGTTTCAAAAACACGCTCCTCCTTCGCCAAAATACACCAAAAATAAACTGCTGCTTTGATGTGAAGGAGCACGAATGACTCAAATGAAGAAGAAAGAAAATGAAGTGTGAGGATGAGAAGATTTCAAGAAAGAATAAACTCTAAAACAAAAACCAGGCAGCGAGTCGGAGCCCAGAGTGCACGTTCTTATGAACCCTCGTCTCTACGTCGCCAACCCTGTTCCACCACCGTGCTCACAAGCCCCCGGGTGCTAGTTAACCCACGTGTTCCCAGGCCGCACAAAGACCCTCCTGTCGCCCGATGGACGGTGGAACCGCCCCGATTGCCCAGAAACACATGGACGAACTGCCTGACTGCAAGGTCATGTGTTGACTGTCAGCGAGGCCGCGTCCTCCAGCCCACCCTTAACTGAACCCAACCACTTCCAACAACACAGCCGACCCTGTGATGGACGAATACGCAAATAACACGAGAAAATTTCCAACAATACGGCAGCATCGTCGGCATCACTAATCTGATTTGAAACGATGAAGAACATGGACGGTATCGTTCAGTATTTTTAGAAGTGAGTCGTCGCTTCGGAGCGTCAGTCAGACCTTAACTGACCTTGAATGGCGCCGTCTGAAATGTGAAAAATGTGGTCGAATCGACGCTTTTCATTTCCTTAAAAACAGAGTCAAACAAGGTTTTTGCAGGACACTGATGATTTGTTTTAGCAGCGATGGGTTGGGGTCTCATGGCCCCAGAGCGGCGTCTTACGAAGGACTTTTCTCCTGCTCGTGAACTCAGGGTCTTCTGTCAGACTCCACTGAGTCAACAGCGCCGGACCTGCTCTATAACGCCCACCAACACCTGCTGCAGGCCCCCACCACCCACAATACCCTCTGTGGTTTCTGTTGGTAGTAAAGTTCCACCTGAAGTATGAATTTTCACCTGATTTCATTCTCTGACCCACTAACAGCCTGTTGGCCGTCCATCACACTCCGCCTCCACGATGGCGCCAGTTGCCTTTTTTTTTGGTTGCATGGACGTATTTTGTAGACCCAGATTGTGCAGCCACCCCCCTGGCTCCACTTCCTGTCTAATATACCCATAGAGACCTTTTACATGTGTGTTCTGTTCATAAACACACACAGGGTGTGAAAGAAAGAGAAGAGGATGTGAAGTCCACAGTAACAGTGTGGGAGACGTGAACGTTCCCACTCGTATCCTGGCAGACTGTCAGGCGAGGGTCAGCATCTTACTGTAACGTGTGTGTAAGAAGGTGTGAGTGCCGTGGGCCCATTCCCGCCGCCAGCTCTGCTTTCTGTGTCACTGAGTGAACACATCATTAAACCTCAATAAAAAGCCTTTATTCACCCCTGAACCATTACAGCAGCGTGTGTGTGTGTGTGTGTGTGTGTGTGTGTGTGTGTGCGTGTGCGTGTGCGTGTGCGTGTGCGTGTGCGTGTGTGTGTGTGTGTGTGTGGACTACATATACTGGTTGTCCAGTCATGTTGGCGCATGTCAAGTTTCCACCGGCTACGTCATGATGACAGAAAAGCCTGAAGCACTGATCTGTCTCCTGGATCAACATGACATCGACCAACGATGTTCTCGCTGCACTGGGATTTCACCACAGCCCAAACAAAATGGCTGCTTGCACCCACGTTTATACCCCCTGGCCCAGCAGGGTCCAGGAGGACATGCTCCTGAACCTAGGATTCTGTTTTGGCTGTGGTGCCGTCGTCCCTTTTCAGGTCTGCAGGGTGACGTAAAGTTCACCTGTAACGTCCCATTTCAGACAGTTTCACAGCACGGTGAGATAGACTGACTTAATTCATCTCTGTGAGAAAGTCACAAACCAATCACTGAACTTCTTCCATTGAAGGATGTGAACCTCCATACGTCTGTGTCAGCTGGTTGCTGATTGGCTGGCAAGGATGGTCACTCTAGAGCTCATGAGGAACGATTGGGCCCATCTAGGAGGCCTGTCGCTTCACCTCCATTTGTGACATTTCTACAGTGTGTTACAGATATCAACCAAATGGTACGAATGGTACCCACTGGGGCCAACATTCTCTGGTGTGGTGCTTTTTGTTATACAGATTAGCAAGCTAACTAGCGTAGCAGGAAGGCTACTTACTGTCCCATTTTGGATGCTGTTATGTAGATTAATGACTGTACGTGTTGTTGCTAGCATTAGCCGCTTATCCTCGTAGCACACTGAGCTAAAGTCTGGCTCCACAGGTGGAGGACGTTTCTGCCGACAGTGTCCTCGCTGTCCTTTTGCCCCCGTCCTCTTTAAATTTCCTGCATGTGTTGTTTGTGATGGCTGGCTGCTTGTTTGGTTTGGTGGGAGGACGGCAACCGTTTTCATAAAGGACAACACTCAAAGAATTCCTCAGGCGGGGGGATCCGGAATCTTCTCTGTGACCCTGCACATGCAGGAGAAACGCCCGAGGACAGAAGCTTTGGCACGATGCTTGTATATTTGAACATCTAGCAGGTTCACGGCGTGTCCAGATGCTCGTCCTCGCCGTCCCCAAACCGTTATCGTAATCCACCTGCAGCGCTCGACGCCAATCGTGTCCTGATCCTCCGGTGGCCACGTCTCCTCCGTTCATCATCAGCTGTTCGTTGTCAACGTTCTCTGTGGAGGAACGAGTGTTTGAAACGCCAAACAGTGAAGCGTAAATATGACAAACTGTGGTTTCTTTACTGAAACTGGAGCGTTGCTGTCAGACGTTCCTCCTCACGCCGTCTCACGTCGTATATTATTCATCCTCCAGAACATATATGACCTCTGTGATTTTATATTCCTGTTTGATGAATCCTATTACTGCTGGTTAAAGCTCCACCACCGTGTAATGTAATAAAATATGACCTTCAGAAACAGATTTAGAGTTTCCCATCTGTCCCTGACCTCAAACAGGAAAACCAGAGTCTCTGTCTTTAATCCTCCTCTTCATCTCTCATCCTCTCTGCGTATCTCATGTTTTTCATTTACTCCTTGTACTTCCTTTCCTTTGTGTGCTGCTCCACGCCGGCCCCTCCGTCTCCCTTCGTCTCCCTCCGTCCTATTTCTCTGTGTAATTATACCACAAAATAAACATCTCTGGGTCGGCCACATCAGTCAGGATCAATACGCAGGAACACACACACGACCAGCGACTCACAAAGCCTTTGGAGTCAGTAACGCCAGTAATTTCTGAGAAGTGAATTAAAGAAAACGGTGTTTATTTTTCCTTTTGTGGCCTTTGAAGTCCAGCATGACCCATGTGGGCGGCAGCAGCACCGCTCAGGGATTCCAACCCGTGAACGCTGCCCAGTCAGACGGACGGGGTCACGGGTTCCCGACATGGACGTGTCTGCCAGTGTCGACCTTCCTCCTGCGTGTTGAGCTGGCGGTGGGCCAACGGGTCACATGGCGTTCTTTGTTTAATGAGCAGCAGCTTCTCCTGAGGTTCTTTGTTTATCTCAACGTGACGACTCATGTTCCATACAAATGTTTGGATCCCAAACCGCTGCAACCCACGCTTTTTTTTCCTGTGTTTGTGACATTTAAAATGAGTTACTGGTGAAAGTATGTACAGATCATAAAGTAACAGCTAGTCACAGATGCTGTTTTCTAGTCCGGAAAGACGAGGATGAGTCGCTGTGATGTGAAAATGTATGTCCCCACAACATCTGTTATATGCCTGCATGCGCGCACACACACACACACACACATCAAAGGCATCTACAATTTCATGTTTTTTGAACATTTAATTTCTTGAATTTCTCCTGAGGCCATCGACAGGATCAGCACGGCCTGGTCAACCTCTGCTCGTCCTTTGGATCTCTCTCTCTCTCTCTGTCTTTCTCCCTCTCCATCTGGGACGGTACGTCTCTCCATATATCTGTCTGTTCTGATTGGCTAAGCAGCTTCAGAGAAGCTGTTTGAATGAATGAGTGAATGAACTGAGGCGGTGGATGGAAGCAGGAAGCTGTCAGTCGTCGTTTGATGATGGTGGTGACTCACGTTTACTGTTGTCGATCTTGAGTCCTGCTAGCTTCATGTTAGCTGCGTACCTACCAGCGGCTGAACCAGTTTGTCCGAGCACACGTCGAAGAATGCAAACGGTGCCTCGTTTTTGTTTCACACAGATCAGAACAGTTTCACACAAACCGTTTTCTGTACCCGTGTGATGTCGCAAGAAGCAAACATGTTGTTCTTTCTGTCGATGGAAGTCGGTACAGCTATTGTTCTCTCACTGGTGTTTGTGGGATTGTGTGTGAGGCTCCGGGGGCTGACGGCGCCGGGCGTGGAACTGAGCACCAGACGCCGCAGCGCCGCCTCCGTCCTGCAGAGCTCCAGCCTGCAGCGCTGTTTACCAGCTGCACAACGCACAAATTGAAAGTAATCCTGGCGAGAAAATGCATGTACCAGAAATATTAGTGAAGATTTCAGCGCAGATGTTGCCTGTGATTTATGGAAATGTCACACAGGCTGTGCTGCCCATTATTTTGGCTCCATGGAAGAGGAGCTCCGGGCAGATTCCTGCGCGGGGAGGGCGGGCCGTTCAATTGGCTCGTGGTTTATGAGAAACAGTCTCTGAGGTGGCGTTGGCAGGGAAACCTGATTCTGTTAGGAGGGCGAGAAACACGACTGGCGAGTCAGCGGGAGTCTGTTCGCTTCCTTCAGAGTTCAGCGATGGGGGAAATTTGGCCCATGTGTGGGCGCTGGGCAAACCGATGTGAGGAGCTTTTATTCGCAGACGTCAGCTCATCGTCTGGTCCACAGTCGACTGATTGGACGTTCCGCTGCGTTCCGATTTTGTCGAAACATCAGGTGACATCAGCTGGTGTATTTAAAGAAGTAGAAGGAAAGAACGACGCTTTCCATCAACACACAATGTAATGTGACGTTCACCTAGTGACAAACCCTCGCTGATGGATCTGCAGTGTGGTTATACGTCAGCCAATCAGAGAGCAGCTTTTCACACGCCACGTGTCCTTCTTTGGGCCGCCACCAATCCTGTGTTCCCCTCTGGCTTCCTTTGAAAACCAGCACGTTTGTAATCGCCTTTATCAAAATCAAAGTTCGGATGCGTGAGTAATACTCTGATTGTGTGTGTGTGTGTGTGTGTATATATATATATGACACCACATTTTCTTCTCCAGCAGTGAAAAACCTTTCTGTTGCTCATCCAAGACCACGGCACACACGCAGCCTGGTCATCCCTCCCTGTTCACTTTTGTGATTGATCGATACTGTTCAATATCTTGTCTACAGTACGTTAGTTGCCATAGAGGCGGCAGTCAACAAGCCGGCAGCGGCACGCCAGCCGCCCACTCTGCGCCTTCTCTTTCCATAGTTTAGAAAATAAACTAAAAGTTGCTTTGAATCATTTTTATTTCTGCGAGGACGCGTGCAGACGTCCAACTCTGAGAGGAAGAGAGACGTTCTGGCAGCGAATGAAGCAGATTGTGAAATGTAAGGAAATGTGTTCCCACTGCTTTGGCTCCAACTGGCCTGATGATTTTTACATGGAGCGTTTTTTTGAATTATTGATGTACAAATGTGTAGCCGCGGCACCCTGGAGCAACAGCGCTCAGTGAGAAGAGTTTCGATTCGACCGCTCCTCCGTCGTGACGCTGCTGCGTGAGACGCGTGGTCCAACCAAAAGAATCTTTGTGAGAAAGTCCTGTTTTTTCTAGATTTTTTCCGATTCTCGTGCTGGCGCGACAAGCTTTTTGAGATCGGGTTTAGTTTCCAAACTCTGCAGAGTGGCGTTGTGCTCGCATGTCTCTTTGCCCTCAGAAGGCGAAAACATGGCAGCTACTGTGAGGAGGAGACCTGCAGACGCAGTTTTGTTGTGTTAACCGTCGTCTGCCACGTGTGCTGGGATCCGGTCACAACACTGCTGTCAAGAAGAGACAGGACGCCGCGGTCGCCGCCGCCGGTCCAAACCAGATGTCACATGGAGGACGGGGTTTGTCTGTCGGCTGCTGGTGTGTTACACAGGAAGTGGGTTTCCATGACAACATCCCCATCATCCCTCTCCTCCCCAGAGGTCATGACCCCGGCGTGTGCTGCAGCTGACACATGTGATGGAGTGCGATGGTGTGTGTGTGTGTGTGTGTGTGTGTGTTGCTCACACACAGAAGCTCCTTTATGCTGCATGCAGAATGTCAGACAGCTGTGTGTCGACACTCTCACCCAGTGGACATGGAGACCGCCGGCTGGAACGCACCCAGCACAAACACTGGCTGTGTGTGTGTGTGTGTGTGTGTGTGTGATGGAATAGTCAAGCAGTAGCTGAACCTGATAGGAGGTTCGGGTAGGAGTCAGTCCGATGGTAACAGATTCAGTTTCATTTAGTTCATTTAGTTTGTTGTAGGTTTTGAATCACTCGGGGGGAGGAGGGAGTAAGTGAAAGAGAATGTTCCGGCCCTTTTATTTCCACTGGCTGCTCCACCAGTCTTAGTGTCATGACGGGAATTAGCGCAGAGCTGATAGCGCAGAGCTAACTGAGGAGGAGGACCAAAGGACGTGACCTACTGTGGGTCAACACACATTTGTTTCAGATCATTCACTGTTCTTGGTCACTGACCGCTGGAGGAAGATGTGCATGACAGGTGTCCGCTCGCACGCAGATAAACAGACTCAGCAGAATGTTTGCACTGGACACTCGGTGATCGATCAAACTGGGCGTAATCGCCTGGGAAAGTGACACGCACATACACACACACACACACACACACACAAGTCGTGTTTTCACAGGGTTAATTTGAGGAAATGGCAAAAAAGGGTTCACAAGCATAAAACAATCTTTCACTGATACGTGTGATTGTCAGGACACACACACACACACACACACACACACTTGATGATGAAATTGGATGAAATCCAATGGAAAACAAACAACAAACACACATGTTATTTCCGTCTCATTACCCCGCCTCCTGCTGTGGACAATCTCTTCCCATTTGTTTCCTATCAGTGAAACTCCATCCCTCCGTGTCCCCTGGAGACGGATGGAGTGACTGAGCGCTGGGAAAAAGGAGGAGAGACGGACAGAGTCAATGTCATCAGATGTAACAGCTACTTGTGTGTGTGTGCGTGCGTTTGTGTATTCAGTATCTTATTAGCAAGCTGATTCACTGATGCCATAGGTTATGAATATGTTGGACCTTTGTGCTGCTTGAAGGAGAAGGTGACACCAGACATTGTGTCATGTGACGTTCTACAGGTCATGTGATTTTCGACAGGTGTGTAACAGCAGTTTGAGTCTTTGCCGTCTTCGCTCTACCAAGATTTTTTCTTTATCTTGACTTAAAGACGTAATTCTCAGGGCGTTAAGAAAGCTGCGACGTGTGTTGTCATGGTTACACTGCTAACTCACTTAAGATGAAAGACAAGTGAAAGAAGTGAAATCAGTTCCTCTCTCTCCATTCATCCTGTCAACTCCTCTGAACGTCACTTTCCCATGCGGGCGCACACACACACACACACACACACATGCATGCACCCGGTTGAACAGAAAGAGATGAAGCAGCTGTTATCAGCAGCAAGGACAGGTTGTGTTACCGTAGAGACGCTTTCTGTCTCCTGACCGGGACGCTCTGAGCTCCTCCCTCTCTGCCGTAGCGTCTCGTCCGTCATCGTCCTCGACCTCTCTGGTTTCTGTTCAGAGAATGACACAAAGGAGCGACAGGGAACAAAGACGTCACTTAAAAACGTTTCCCTCAGGACGTCGGCTTGACATGTCCTCTGTCTCCATCCTCCTGAGCAGCGCCGTCTGCAGCGCCGTCTGTAGCGCCGTCTACAGCAGTAGAAGCAGCAGCAGCCCCACAGTTAAATGTTAGCAGCCGTGTAAATCTGAACAATTGTTCAGCAGCATGTTTATGGCTTCCTCTATGACTTTAAATTGGCTGGTGTGTGGTGAAACACTCAGGACGCCATAACACACACACACACACACACACACACACACACACACACTTACTTTGCAATTGTTGGACTCCCTTATATCTGAGGAATTTACTGAATGCAGACACTAATGTGGGTTTGTGTGTATGTTTAAAACCATTTGTGTGTGTGTGTGTGTAAAGGTCCCCTACCATGTACAGTAAAGGCGGCGTACAGAGCCCACTAATGATCCCCTCAAGGCTCAATGGTGCCAGTTAACACGAACATATGTCTGAGGTCACACACACACACACACACACACACACACACACACACACACACACACACACACACACACACACACACACAGCAGCCCTCGGGGGCACCGGAACACCACTAATACACAATCCAACACATAGCAACATTCACTCAGGTCAAAGGTCGCCACCGTTGGCACCTAGTAGCACATTTTACAGCCACACACA
>CAAKHB010007474.1:0-31693 GCA_901007665.1 Aeoliscus strigatus | reverse complement strand
AATGAAATTCTCTGTTAGAAGCATTTCGAGGTCAGACATGAATGAACAGGCATGTGTCTGAGGAGTGTGTGTGTGTGTCTGAGGAGTGTGTGTGTGTGTGGGTGGGGGTGGGGGGGGGGGGGGGGGGGGGGGGGGTTGGTGTGTGTGTGTGTGTGTGTGTGTGTGTGTGTGTGTGTGTGTGTGTGTGTGTGTGTGTGTGTGTGTGTGTGTGTGTGTGTGTGTGTGTGTGTGTGTGTGTGTGTGTGTGTGTGCGCGCGTTACTCTCAGAGTCCGTCGGACCTCTCAGCCTCCTCACTAACATCTGAGAACGTGATAACTGCAAAGAATGTGAGAATATATTGGTGAGTGGACGGTTGTGAATTTGGAGAAACTCGACGGATGTTTCATGAGGGTTTGACCTTCCAGTGACCACAGAAGAAGAGAAAAAGAAAACACAATGAAAGTGAGCTGGTGTGCGTGCATCTTTTTTTATGGCTTGTTTCTGACAATGTTGGGAAAGAGGGATGGAAAGAAGAGACAAAGTGGTGGAAGTTTTTGGAATGAAATTAAGGGTTTATGCTTTTCATGCTGAAGTCAAAGTGGTGGAGTTCTCAACAGGAACGTTTCAGGTCGACACGGACCCTGTGTGATGCTGCTTCCCTATATTGAAAATTGATTGATTTCAGCCACGGCCTTCGTTTGTATTCTTCAGTGAGATGTTGCATAACAGACTCTGACCAAAGATGTTTTATGATGATGACAGATTGATTTAATCAAGTGTTTATGAGATCAGATGTAGAGCAAAGAAAGACAAGAACAGCTTTATTTGACGTGTGTGTGTGTGTGTGTGTGTGTGTGTGTGTGTGTGTGTGTGTGTGTGTGTGTGTGTGAGAGAGAGAGAGAGAGAGAGAGCACGGCGGCACTCGGGTCACAAGTTCATCCCTCTGTGGCGTTATTTGACAGTAAAACGTGAGCCGAGGTGAGGTCAGGCCACTGGGCGGAGCCGAGGTGTGCGTGCGTGTGTGGAAGTAAGTTCAGCTGGCAGTCGGAGCTGGGTGGGGGACTGACACGTTCCCGTAGAAGAGAGGGAATGAGGTGAGTCCATTGTAGGGAGGAGGTCAAGTTTGGTTCATGGGAGATGACGGAGCAGACGGAGGATGAAGTTATTGGAGGAACAGAGTTTCAGGTCAAAGATGGAAGCGGAGGTCAAAGGTTCACGGGGAGAGTTGGAACAAGTTGGCAGCACGTTTCTCCTGAGACTCAGTTTCGCTACTGGAACTTCACACTTTTTCTTTTCTTGACACATCGTAACTTCTTCAGGTTGTAAAGTTTTACTCAGCATCTCGTCAACCTGCTGCTCAGAAACATCACATGCTCACATTTGATCCTGGATGAAACCGCCGCCGCCGTGACTCTCCGTTTTTCATCAGTTGTCTTTGGTTTTGCCCACAGACCAAACATATTCAACCTGAACCACATCACTGTCGGCTTGTGAACGAGGCCAGTGATGAAATGTGAATGAGGTTTCGGAGGACAAAGACCTGGATGTGACGTGTTGATGGTTGACTTAGGAAATCTGTCCGTGGATGGGAGTAGTCCTAGTGGAACAAATGAATTCCCTGAAATCTAATGGAAGGAACGTCAGAAGTTGAGAAGAAAAAAGGAGGAACCTGAAGGAGCTTCCAAAGGTCCATCGTACGTCCCTTCACCAACGGGACAGGTAGCTCAACCAAAGAAACCTTTTTGGAAAGATCGTCTCTCTCCTTTTTGGAGAGATACGGATTGATTCAGGGATTGAACTCTCATCAAGAAGCTTAGATTATTATTGAAACTTCAGATGAGGAGCTCACAGACGTTGTCAGCTGCTCCTTCTTGTCGAGGGAGGGAGTCCGTTGAAGGACCGGATGCTTCCAGGTGCCCGGTGGTGGTTTGTGGCTCAAGACCTCTTCGGGATCCCCCAGGAAGAACTGGGTTTGCTGGCTGACAAGGACCTTCTGCAGTCTGCTGCCATCTCAAGCTGGTTCCAGATAGGGTAGACTCAGCCAAACCTTCTCTTGTTGGTTTCGGAGAAGCAAAGCCTCTTGGCTCTGTCTGTGCCGACTGAGATGTCGAGTGGAGCAAAAGTCCAACTCGTCCACTTGTCTCTGATGATTGTTCCTCATGACTGGGTCAGAAGTTCCATGCACCCTTTGAAGTGTCACTGGATCTTCTGGTCCGTTCATCTCTCTGTGTTTGTCTGTTTCTTTCTTCTTTTCCTCTTTCTGGCCACCTCGCTGTCATTCTTTCTCTTTCTTTGTTTACCCAGGGCTTCGTTTTCGTTTCTCTCGGCTGTTCCCCCTCACATCCATTCCAGTGGGTTAAGTAGACTGTTGACATTTTTGTGGCCGTCGTCGTATTATGTTGGGACTATCAGATTTATACTGACACGGTTCACCAGCATTACACTGACTACCCTTTTTGTCTCTGTGTGTTTATGTGTGTGTCTGTTTTATGGACTTGACCTCGCTGAGAGTGAATGATGTTTGGAAGCAAACCGAGGAATTCCAGCTTCTGAAATTTCCATAATTCTGAGTTTAGCTTCTCGGCGTTGCAACCTCAGAAACAGGGTTGTTGAATGTGCCCTCTCTCTCTCTCTCTCTCTCTCATCACACACACACACACACACACACACACACACACACACTCACTCTTATTTTTATGCTAACATGCTTCTTTTTTTTTTTTTAACAAACATCCATCTGTCAGGCACAGATATAGACCTTCGGGCAGCTGATCTGTGCTGCAGAGGAACCATTTGGATGCACACTTCTGGAACATTGTGTCCGCCTGTACTCAGCTCTCCCAAGTTCCTGATGGCGTTGTTATGATCATACTGGAACAATTTAAGCAGTATTAAGCTCGGAGGGTCATACGGGAGTGATTGTGATATAACAGGCTCCCCTACTGTTTGACCTCCTGCAAACATATTCACACAAGCAACAAGAACCAGAAAATATCAGCTTGTTATTTTGACAACACACTGGCTTGTAATCAGACAAGTGGCGTCTCTCTGAATGTAACACGGAGTGACCAGACAGGAAACGATTTAGTTGAGTTGAGAGAGGAGTTCTACCGACGCTATCTGTTCAGACACAAATTGTGGTTGTGTGTCGCACAGTACTCTCCCCGCTGATGTAGCACATGTACAAGCAAAAGCAACATTTGAAAACCTGATTAAAGGCACTCCATGATGACCCCCCCAAATTACACATAGCAACAATAGCGCAACTGGTGTCGAGGCAGCATGGAGCCGCTAGCTCCAACAGCAGATCTGTTTTCCTCTTTAGCCGAATCATTAGTAAAGACGGACCTTTATGATGTGTTTATGACTGAAGTACTGGGTCTGGGTCTGTAAGTGTGTGTTCGCCATCATCTACGTACACGGATGAAATATGTTATTGCTGGGTCACTGACTGAGGTCGGGTCAGGAATCCAATGTGCTGGCGCTCTGGAGCTTCAGAGACGAACTCGCAGGGAACTCGCAGGGTGTTAAGTGTTCCAGCGAGTCGTTTCTTCAGTGACGGCAGATGCTGAATACATTGATGGATAATTAAACCTGGCTCCTAAGTCCTCCTGGAATCAAATGAGAGAAAGCAAGATGATCTTTTTTTTTTTTTTTTTTTTATAATACCTCTCAGAAACATTTGACTTTTGAAACTTTTGTCCTTTTTTCATTCTCTCGTTTCCTATACCCCCCCCCTCCCCACACACACACACACACACCTTGTTTCCTTCGACCGTCTGGCTCCAAAGCTGAACGCGACCTCAGGACATGCGCATGTGTGCACACACACACTCACACATTATGCAAGGACTTCCACATACGTGCACACACTCTCAGATCTGGTCTGGGATGAGGGTTCATGACGGTTGGCCTACAGCCTCCAGGAAGACTTCCAGCGCCTTCAGCTGGCGGCCGCGTTCTGTCGGAGCAGAGAGAGGCTCCAGAGCGAGAGAAGACAAGAGCTTGGACCCAAGATGAACAAATGGGAGGCGACGATGAAAGACGATCAGACAGAAGGTCAACGGACGGAGCAAACTGATGGCAAGAATAGTCGACACAGACGAACATTCAATCAGACCAGTGAAATGCAGACAAGGCGTGGCCTTTCGGTGTGTCTGTGTGTACTTCAATCAGCTGTTGAACAGAACGTACTTGGACCTCCACCAATCAGCAGTTCTGAAAAGGACGTGGACGTGTTGGAGGCGTCCTTACCCATGGATAAGACTGTTCCTGTTGTCTGGAACCGGTACCTTCAATGATCAGCAGGTTGTCATCTCCGTCAACTTCCTCCTTCAGTGGTTGCTCTGCTGAGGTCCTCTGTTGAGACATCAGATGAAGAATGTCCAGTCTCTAACTCCTCTATGACCCTTCTCATTTTCTTTGATTTTCTTTGAGTCGGGGATGTTTGAGATGTTTCGTGCTTTTCTTTCCCACACCACTCCTGTGCTTCTTCCCTCTTGGCTTCTGCCAGGATCGCTGACAGCTTCCCGCCCCGGTGAGCCCGGCCAGACCGGACCGACCAAATCAAACACCTTTGGTAAAGAAATGTCCTGTCAGGCTCCGTCAGGTCTGGAGCCATGTGGAGGGTCCAATCTCCCAACTTGAAATGGGTTCAGGCCGCAGGACAAGCTGAGTAACTGTCAGAGCGGCTCCATGGTGGTCCAGCTGAATGGATTACAGGCGTATTAAAGGCTTACGAACATTAACTGCTCAATGAGCACGGCTTCCTTGGACCAAGTGGAGAGAAGATGGTGGTTGGCTTAAATTGGACGTGGTGAGCAGTTCAATTTGTGGTGTTTTGGTGTTAAAAAAAACTCAAATTTGGTTGGAAATGTTCTAGTATTATTCTGCTCTGAAGGTAGATTCTTGTAGTAGTAGTTAGGGATGGGTCAGTATGGGGTTGTTCTGAACGGAGGTGCGTTTCAATGAGACATGAGTTATGAGTTATGATTATCCTCCATTCAGGAAATCCATTCCACACTTTTCACCTGGCTAGCAGACTAGCATTTTAGTGGCACTGTGGCTAGCAAAGTTTTCCAGAAACCATGTCCGCTGTTTGGAATTATGTTACACTTGCAACGCCGCAAAGCAAGACAGCAACGTGCAATGTTTGCAAATCCGTTGTTCTGAGAAGCGGACGCTCCGATGCGATGTACAATACCACAAATCCCATCAACAATTTAAAAAAAGCACCACATAATCCAGCACTAGGAGTTGTTAGCTAGGTGGCAGAAAGATAAAACGAGCCGTCGGGAATCACTTCTGGAATCATTTAGAAAGCACAGTAAACTTCCAGCCGACAACGTGAAAGCTGAAGGAATTACCGAGAAGGTTCTCAACTTCATTGCACTCGATGACCAGCTGTTATCAGTGGTGGAAAACAAGGGGCTCTTCAGCTTGATGGAACACCTGCAGCCGAGGTATAGTTTACCATCCAGGAAATAGTCATCAGACTGCGCTTCCTGAACTTTACCAGTACCTTAGAGTATCCACCAAGTTTGCTGGGAATTCAAAAGGAGTACCAGCCCTGAGCTTTACTATGGATGTTTGACTTCACACGTGTGCCCAATGTCAATGAACTGGGTTGACGCAGACACACCTAGCCTTGACTGGTTGCTGCTACATGAGCCAGAATGTACTGTACTTAATGTGTACTGATGAGATGCACATGGTCTTATTTGATAGTGTGAACGTTTACAGTTAGTGCATTTTTATTTTCAAATATGACATTTGATTAGTTGATCCTAAAAAGCCTAAAAGAGCCAGTGTACTTTGCAGCACTTTGTGCTTTGTTGGAGAGGGGTTTACACTTTGGGTCAACTACGTTTTGTTCCCCTTGAAGTTAATAAATATTTCCTGCTTTTCTGACCTTGTCCTGACCTGAAGTTGCCTTTTGTACATCCATGCATAGAGAGGAGTGTAGTACAGCCTCATATAAAATCAACAATCATGATCATAATATTATATGATCCGAGCTCTGGTATGGGCACATATCCAAATTCAGGTATCCGGATCGGGTGGGAAGTGAAAACATGTGGATCGGTGCCTCCCTGGACGTAGTTGGTCCTCCTGAAGGCCTTTGGAAGTAACTCATGTCATCTTCCAACATGGCCGGCGTGTCTTTTCTTGATTGTGTCCGAAATTCTTGAACGTTGTTGTTCTTGGATGGAAAATGTATCGTCATCCTTTTCGTTGCCCCCCCCCTCCCGGTTTCTCCTCTTTTTCTCCTCTGATGTCCTCCTCCTCTTGGTCTTGCCCCCGTTCCTCCCTTCTCTCTGCCCTCTGGGTGACTCTTCTCTTTATGAGTTCTGTTTGGAGACCAGTAAACCTCCCAGTGCTCCCACTTAACATGTGGACAAACAAACAGAGGGCACATGTACAAACCGCATGTCGACACACAAACACGCAGACATGGCACCCACTGAGCCGCCGACACAAACACTGAACCTCCAGCTGAATGGCGTGTTAACGGTGTTTGCCACTGTGGCGTAACAGTCGTATTAAAGGAGAAAATGCAGAGCTCAGCATCTCTGAAATACGGCCTTTGTTTTGTTTTGTCGTCTCATTTTATTCTTTAGTTTTTTATGGACTGTAGGGTTGTTGCATTCGAGACGGCAAGTAAACACAAATAATGAGCTGCGTGTGTGGGGACAAACAAGAAAACACAGTTCCTCTGGCATCACATGTTTCTCCTCCCGTCCACCTCTGACTGATGGCGACAGCGCCGTTGGTGTGTATTTAGTGTCAAAGTACTTTGGGGACTTTGAACAGCTTCCTTTTCTGTTTCACAAACGTGGATGTGAATCGCTGTCTCGGGCTTATGAACTGTCCCGGACCAGTCCGGCGGTTTGACTGAACAGGTCCTGTGGCCAGAAACGGTGAAAGGTGCGAATTGCCCAGAAACCGCGAGTTCCCACGTGGCTGCAGCCCAGAACATCTTTGTTTTGTTGCAGCGCTTTCTCCGAATGTCTTTTATCATCAAGTTCTTCCATCATGTCATCTCCACCGTCGTCTTCCAACGGCTCCTCACCTGCTTTTCATCCACTCATCAGTCCCACGTGTTCATTCGCTTTCATCTCGCAGCCAAAACAACAAAATTCCCTGTTCAGTTTATGGTGGATGTCAGCGTCCAAAGCTTTCTGAGCAAGCGCCGTCGCCTCGCTCCGTCTCTGGATCTGACAGAATGTGCTGAACGAGCCCAAAGGCTCTGTGAGGATATTGATATTGCTGGTTGGCTGCTGTGCGTGTCTGTTTCGTGTTCAGCCTCTGTGTGCGTGATTACGTCCCTCCAACGACCCAGGAATTGGCCTTGTCCCCGTCCAAAGCCTCGGCTGCAGATGCCACATGCTCCAGTGCCAAACATTAGAGTGTAAAAAGATTATTGTGCGGAGCTGAAGACACTGAACAGACCGTGTGTGAGTCAGTCTGCGAGTTCAGGACTTGCTAATAACATCTTGTCTTTGTATTTCCTAATCCTTCCATCCACCCCCTCCCTCCCTCTGTCTCTCCGCGTCCGTCTGTCGCTTTGATTGTCCATCAGCCACAGAGACGTTACTCTGTGACGACGTGGCGACCCGTTCTGCCCACCGTCAGCACCAGTGGTTCTCGCTTCTTCAAGGACGTTAGACTCCCAGCTCCGTCAACCATCTGCAGAGGTTGTTTCTCACTGAAGCTTCACGTTCAAACTCTCATCCGATGGTCTCGACCGCTCCTCAGGAGGTTTTCTACCAAAGGGAAACCAGAGCTGTTCGCTCCGGTAGCTTCTTCTTCCTCCTCCTCTGCTCCCCCAGAATCCCTCGTTCAGCCTCGCTAACGGCACTGTGGATTCTTCGAGACATTTACAGAGAGAGATGGGACGGCACGATGTGGTGTTTGAGTGTCTCTGCTACGTTTTCTGTGGTCAGACAGTAGGTTCTGGAAACGAGGGTCTTGTACAGTTGTAATGCATCTTTGTCTCTGTATGTCCCCGACCAGTGAACTGTGTGTGTGTGTGTGTGTGTGTGTTTATACCAGCTATTCCTCATACTGCTTTGCTCAGCTCCAGACGAGCGTCACGTCCAGATGACGTCAGGTCAGAACTGAGGTTGAGGGCATGTGAGTTGGTTGTGGTCCATTCAACGGGACCGTGAACGTGTGCAATCGTCATTACTCTGCCAAGTTCTTTGTGATGGCCAGAAAAATCTGTTCAGCAAATGAACTCCCAATGATGTCGGAGGACGTGGTTTAAAACGCGATCAGATGAGATCAACCACTCTTATACGCACAACAAAAATGTGTCTGAGATACGAGGAGTCACATCCATGCTAACATGCTAACATCTCGAGGACTTGCTAAGTTACTTAGATTTGACGAAACATTATTCATGACAATATGTGAACGGATTTATTCTGTCCTGATTGTAAATGTTTGCCAAGCTGAAGGTCAGCTCTGGAGCGCTGGAGGAGGATGGAGAGACCAAAGGAAAAAAAGTAATAAAACAGAAAGATTCTTGTTTTGAGGCCTTGTCATCACGTCCTGAGAGGTTTTGGACCACTAACACACTCACACACATGCTAACACACACAGCTACAACCTCTGGAAAACTGCTTAGTCCAGAGTTCTGAAAAATGAGTGAGGGAGCAGAAAGAACGGAGGGAGACAGAGGAAAGAAAAGAAGTGGGAAAGATTATAAAGGTTTGGACAGATGTCAGTGGTACACAACCGCAGTAAATATGAGAACGAGTAAGAAAACATTCTGAACATCAGGCAAGCAAACTTCTGGACACTTTCACACCAGGATCATCACATTGTTTTCATTTCAGCTCCAATCTGCAGGAGACGAACAAGCTAGTCACTGTAGCTTAGCTTAGCAATGCTACATTTTCCCCGTCGCGATTCCAATTGTAATAACTTCTGGCTAATGCAAAAGAGTCACAATTTTCAGCACAAATGAACAGCACTATTAGTTCTTAGTTCTAGTCAATCAGCTTCCATCAGTGAGGAACCCTAAAGTACCCTTCTCATACTTCAAGCGCACACACACAAACAACATGTGAATATTCACACAAGCAGAAGAGACACCGTGCAGCTGAAACAAAGAAGAGGAAAGAATGTAACGGTAATGTGAAGAATGCAGATAGCATTAAATGAGGAAAAAAGGAGCTGAAGGAGCTTCGGTTACGGGAATCCAACCGACAACCCCCCTGGCCCCCAATCACACACACAGACACACACACACACACACCCCCGATACAACCGACTGCTGACCAGTCAATTTCAGAACACCGACCGCAACACAAAGGCAAAGTGTGTGTGTGTGTGTGTGTCTGAGGACCTACTGTGTTTGTACAACTCAGTGTTTGGCAGCGAAGGGAGGATGAATTTCTCCACTCATCTTCTCTTTGGACGGCGATTCGCTTCATGTGTGAGAGACGAAGAGGACGAGACGTTTGAAGGACGATTAATGGCTCTTGGACGGGATCCCCTCTAAAAATAAGTGAACTGGTCAAAGACATCGAGGTATTCAACAAAACCGAGGGGTGTTGTCCTCTCAGGTTACTGTGTGTGTGTGTGTGTGTGTGTGTGTGTGTGTGTGTGCGTGTGCGTGTGTGTGCAGGAAGGTGAATGGGTGTGTGAAGCCAATTCAGACTTACTGGAATAGAGGCCACCTCAAAAGACACACACTCACAGCCTGAAGTTGACCGAGCTGAAATGAAACACGTCTGTGTAGTAATCCTGTTATCACAGGAGGCGTGTATCACTTACACTCTCACACACATATCACAAAGACAGATGCTGTGAGCAATGAACAGACGGCGAGGCAAGACGAGTGAAACAAGGGCAGCGGTTGAAAGACATTCAGAGTACGTCCATACTGGTTTTGCAGCTCGCGTCCTTCCATCGCACTCGGCACGCTTCACAATTTTGTTGTCTTTCTTCTTCCACCCCGGTGTGTTTTCACACAGCGCCACCACTCGAAAAGAAAAGAGGGGTGGAACAGATGTCACGCCGGCGTGGGTCTTCTTACGCCTGAAGGCGATGACGTGACTAAACGAGGAATCTGAGAGTTTGACGGCAAACAACGGATGATAACAAGAACAAGAAGTCGTCCTCTGTCCTCCGTCCTCCGTCCCTCTGCGTCACCTGCAGGAGCTGAAGACGGAACAGAAGAGAAAAGTTAATACAGCACGTCTTGATTTGCCGAATCACAATAACTGACAATTTTCGAATTAGCTGTGAGCCAACAAACACATCACATCGCTCTTGTCAAGTGTAAATATGTAATTTTGGGAATGTCACTGGTTGGCCGCAGAATGAAGTATCTCCACATCCACCCGATGGCTTCTCAAGTCTCTTTCTGGCCTCTTCAAAGAATCCTTAACTTTCCCCTTACTTTTAACTTTACATCGTTGTCAGGACCAAATCTTGTCTGTTGAGCTGAGTGTGAGATCCTGACAGCTAATTTAAGATGGAGAACATCAACTAGTTAGCAATGTGGACGGACACAGAAGTAGAAGCGCTCACTACGGTGAAGTATTCCCACGTAGACTACAAAGTAGACTGAAAGTTAATTCAACACAGAAGCACAAATCCAGCTTCAGTCTTCGTAGCTAATGAGTCTGCAGAATGTGGTGCGTTTGTTTGTCGGTCAGTGTCTCCTGGGCCAAGTCTCTTTCAGTTCTCTTTTCGCCACCGTTTGATTCTTTAGCAGTAGGACTCAAAGCAGTTTGGTGAACATTAGCAGGCTTGATGATTGAAAACACCAGAGGCTGTGATACATCAGGTTTGGCTCCTTCTCCTTGAGCCTTGGCGGACGTTCACTCTCTCACACTGTTTGCTCTTTAACAGCTTTCTTAAAGTCAAATATGAGTTGCCTTTGGATGCCAGCAGTAAATGGAACTTCATATCTTTGGCAGTGTGTCGAGGCTAGAGGTTAAGAGGTCTAAGCAGAGTTCAAGACTTTGCAGAGAACCATTAAGAGATAATCAAGCTTCACATACTGTACAGGACATAACCAAACCTCTAATCAGCCTCCCTCTGATTGCCAGGACCAATCTGGTGTAAATCAGAGCAGTAATCCTCTTGTGTCCCCAACTTGACTCCTGTTCATCCTCCGCATTCATCTCATCTGTTAACTATTTCACTTTAACCATAAAACTGCAGCTCGCTCCGTTCTTCACGACCACGTTGGAGTACGCGCTCACAGCGCCTCAGATGGGCCTGATTGAATCCCGGCTGTCACCTGATAGCTTTGCTTCTGATCCCTCCAGCTTTGGGAATTATCATTTATTCATTTGAGTGGAAAGCTCACATAATTTGGTATTTGTTCCGTAAGCCAGAGGCCTGAGAGAGCTGGTTGTGTAATTTATAGACGAGCTAGTCAGCATTCTCCCAGAGAGGAGGTTCACTCGAGAAGCTGGGACATGCTGATATATTGATCTACTGAGGAGGACTCCCTCCTTCGACACCTCTGTTCCCCGTCGGTGAAGTGAAGTTCAGGGTGAGTGGGATGGACAGGCAGCAGGACGGTTCAGCTCAACAATCTGAATCTAATCAGTGGCGCGAGAACCTGGAGCAGCACATTGACTAATTGTGTTTTTATTTGAATTAGGTTTGTTAAAACCACATCCTGGTCTGATACAGTTTGAATTGACATCAAGTGAAAACGTCATGGGACTTTGGATTAACCCTGAAACACCAACGGTTTGGCTGCTCATACATTTGCGCTAGCATACTCAGGAGTACCGTAACAGAAAACAGGTACTGAAAGCTGAGTAATTGCGCGTCACATCAAAGTGGCTGCCATTACGGTAATGACTCTCTGGCTGGGTTTACTGGAATGACAGCAACATGGCCTTATTCAACCTCCAGGAACCGATGGCCATTTTCTCCTTCTTCACACCAGATAGAGGAACTGAGTCACACTGGATCGACACGTGACAAACTGAGACTACGTCCCAGACCTGCAGAACATTTATCCCTCAGTGTCGGAAACGAGCAGAAACACTCAACTGACCAGCGTGTGTGTGTGTGTGTGTGTGGGGGGGGGTGAATATGGTTCGTACGGAGGATCACCAGCGAGGTTTTGCCAGGAAAACATGAGCGGTTTATAATCAGCTGTCAGCTGCTGTGGTACACTCAAATGTTTGAATGTCAAATGTCTGAGCATCAATCAAACGCAGACCGTCTCATTTATGTTTGTGGACATTTTAGCTGGTCTCAGTCAGATGTCCATCGGTCTTTTATGCGTCTGTTTTTGTTTTGTGGATGTAGAAGTCCTTTTGAGTGATGTGTTGGAGCCAAAGCTGCAGGTCAGCTGAAGTTCAGCCAGAGGATGTCCCGAAACCACACGTATTATTTGGTAGGTGCGTGCGTTTGTATGAGCCCGTCACTTTCTTTGTGTGGTGTACGGTCACTGTGATGCGCTCAAGGTCCCGTTGGAATGTTTCTCAGTGGTCGACATTTAAAGTTCAGATTTTTAGGTTGACGTCCTGATTACAGAGTGAAAAGCACAAAGCCAACAGGGTGAACATGCTAATACACACACACACACACACAGTGAGTTATAAATTTGTGGGTTTCTAAGAATAGCGGGCTGAATAGCGGAGCTGACCAGAAACATGCAGCTTCCTCGGCCCACATCGTCCATAAATGGTGTTTTCCTTCAAATACAGATGCTGAAAACACACAGCCACGTGTGTCAGTGAGCATTTGTGTAGCATTTGTAAAGGAAAGTCTCCTTTTTCAGGTTTGTGTGTGTGTGTGTGTGTGTGTGTGGGGGGGGGGCAGTAGCCAGTGTCAGGTCCTGAAGAGTTCATGAACAAAGGTCTTATCATGATAATCATGTTGTTTGTCAGCGCTCCTCCAGGGCTGTAGATCTACGTATGCTGTCATGACTTTGGCCTGTGTGTGTGTGTGTGTGTGTTGTATTCAGTGTTACAGATGTTGGCCTCTGCCCCAACAGTCTCTGCCCCATCAAGCCACATGTGTTTTGTAAATTCAGATATGTCGTCAGTGTGTTGTATATTTTATGAGTATTGAGCGTTGAGTTTGTGCGTGTGTGTGCGTGTGCGGTATTTTTCTAATGTTCTTTTTCTGCTGGTTTCTTTTGACCAGTTGGTGTTTGTGTGAGATGATTCCAGAATGTTGTTCTGTAGCTAAACATTGTATCTGGCCAGTGGGATCTCAATTGTGGTGTCAGCTGACCTCTGACATTCACTGCCTTTGACCTCCTCTCCGATCTCTGTTCTGCTCGGGAGTGTCTGTGCTAATGAGCTAACATCCTCGGCCTGATGTTTCCTCTCTGGTCGACAAATCAGTGAACGAAGTTGGTTGTTGCAGCTCTCGATGGTTATCGACCAACTTGCATGTGCTTTCGTTCAGTTGGGGATGAGCTCTGCTGATGGCAGAGACCGACCTTCTCCTGTGGAAGACCTAGTCTCCGCTGCCTTTGCTGTGGTGACAGGTTGTCCAGGAAGTATCTTTTCATGATGTTGGAGGTTTAGTCTAAAGGGCTTGTAACCTTTACTCATTTTCAGGATGTTCAATTAGCATATGAAGGAGCAGTCACGTCTTACTTTACACTGAGCCTCAAATGACCTAACATGTGAAATGTCCAGCTGCTGAGCCAAGTAGCAACATGTTAGCTAGCATCTGGTAACCTCTGGCTGCCACTTGGAGTCGGTTGGAGACTCTAAGTCGCTGAGAAGTGGAGCAGAGAGAAACATCTTCATTTCCGTTGGCCTGCCAACTGTTTGTCCCCAGTGTTGGCAGTCGATCCAGAGCTAATCAATCTTAGCACGCGTAAGCTTTGGGGTGAGTTCAGTCGACTGCCGCCCAACTGGAGGTAATGTCTGGCAAATGATGCGTCTTGACAAATGAGACCTGGCCACCTTCTGTCCTCAGAGCTGAAGCGATAACTAAGAGTTATGGCCACACTTGGCATCGCTCAGCTCGATCTGAGATTTATTTATGTGATCACATCGCTGTGTGTCCAGAGTTGGCCTGAGAGCTGCAGTTTTTTCTGCTGCTGTGCTCGCAGTGATATAAATCTTTGTCCACACAGATGGATCTCCATGAAACGACGAGCCAACAGCAAATATCGTCCATAAATACAACAAAGTATAATACTAATTATGGCCCATTCTGTTTCCACGGAGGTCAGGTATTGGATCACTGGAGCGGCTACATTCAACAGGACTGTTATTGATTTGATGAATGACACGTGTGCTCAGCTGGGTGCGTGGTGTGAAGGTGTGACTCCAGCCAGCTGTCATCTTCAACTGACGGTCAGTGTCTCTCTTCTCTGTGTGTGGAGACTGTTTGTAGCTACCCTGAAGAACCCGATGGTCTTCGCCTCTGGAGGCGTATCCACAGTCTGTCATCACCTCTAGAAGTTCCCAGTCCCACAGTGGGTTTAATTCATTTTGTTGGTGTCATCTGTTGAAGGCCTACTGAAGGCCGCGTGTGTCCGGTTATCCGGCAGAGACCGTCCTCCCAAGGAAAATAACCTGATAGGCCGCGAACAAAGTGAGGAGAATGACCTACGCCATCGTTGGCGTGCTGGAGGGATCTGACCACAGCGATGTAGATCAGAGATCAGATCACATCATTGACCTCAGGAAGTTCTCGCTGTGGTCAGGAGCTGGAGATGATTGTCAGCCTACCTACCTGAGATGACGAGGTGGAAAGTTGGGTAGAGCTTCACAATGCTGGCGCCCGCTCTCCTCATTCCTTCATCCCTCTGTGATCCCACCCTGATGTCTGCTCCATCACCTGGAATCATCTTTGAGCCCAAATCCAAAGAGAAGAGATCGATATTCCTTCTGGGGTTGAAGGACCTGTTCCCGTTCTCTTCATCCCCTGGGCGTCTTGTGTTCCGTCCACATACTCTGTGAATTCCTCATCGTGCAGCAGACAGAACATGGAGGATTCACCTGTGTTGTGAGACCCTCCAACCCGTCCTCTGGATAACACCGGGACGCCATCACAACCAATCAGTGTCTGGACCAGGTTCAGACAGCCAATCAGTCATCTGGTTATCGGCCCCACTAATCATGTTTTGGGCCGTCGGCGTCACCATCTTGTGTCCTTCTCGTCCGTCTTCAACACTGGCTGTTTGTTTTTTTTTCTTTCTCTTCTTGGATCGCGGAGAGGTCACGGACAATCCAGCTTCCTTCGTTTAAATAGACAAAATTCCTGTGAAGAAATAAAAAGGAAACCAACGGATGGAGGAAAGGGTTCCAGAACAAGTGCTCCTCTGGTCTTTGGCTGACCCTCTTGGATTCCAGTGCACAGTCTGAAGATGTTCTAGCAGCTTCTTCTGGACTGTCTCTCTTTCCTCTCTCTCTTTATACAAACTAGCATGTTCCACAATCACCAGTAGGTCACCTCAAGTTTTCCTCCATTCAGCCTGAAAAAGCAACAACGTTAAACCTCTTTTTCTGTCCCTAAATGTCAGACACAATTTTTCCTGCAGCTCCTGCACTGACCCGCGACCCGTAACCAGCATGCGTGAAAGAAGATGAATGAATGGATGAGCTTCTGCACTGTTGTGCAAGTAGTGCAGTACCCCTCCCACTTACAACTTACGTCCTGTAATTCCCACCTGTGCCAGTGGGTGTCTCTGTATTACTCCACAGTAAAAGTTACATATTTTATTTACACCACAAATCTGCATAAATTCCCGTGTGTTGACGTCGGTTGTTGTCGACCATGTTCTCTACTTGGTGTTCATGGTGATTGTCAGTCTCACACACACACACACAACAGCACGTAGGCCACATAACACAGACAAACGGGAACAGTCCCTTGAGTCACTCACACAAACACGTCTGTGCTTTGACCTACATGTGACGTCACTGTGCCCACACACCCCTTGAATCACACCGTGAGTCTCCTGGTTCAGTGGTGTTGTTGCATATAACGTGTGTGTGCGTAGATCACAATCACAGACTAAACGTGGTTCATCTGCTCGTATGACCACTGAGTCTTTGAAAAAAACGGACGTGTGTAGAACATGTGTCAGCAGGTACGTTTTAACCCCTGGTTCACCTCCTCCTCCTCCTCTTCCTCCTCCGGAGACGTGACCGAGCAAGATTTCTGCTGTCATGGCAACGATGCAAACCTGAGGTCTGCTACCAGGATGTTTCGCTGCGGTTCAGATGACCACAGGGTTGCTCACTGAGTGGGTGTGTGTGAGCGGACCAACATGTCAGTGGGATCAGACTTGTTCCGGTCACTGGTAGAAAACACACTGAAATAAGAACCGCTGATGAGCAGAGAGACGACCAGGAACGACTTCCCCCGTTTCTCCCCCCAAACTGACCTTCATTGTCTTTTTGAAACACGGACTCTGTCCTCAGACAGCATGAATGAAAATCAGCAGTGATCCCATCCGATCTCATGTGTGACTAGTACTTCCTGTACACGCCAGGTCGTGTGTTGAGTTGTGTGTCTGATGAACAACTTTTCAGTTCCAGTTTGTTCCCTATTGTTCCATGTTTTTTTCTGTATTTGTTTGACCAACGTTCAAACTCCTTCAAACTCTCCCTCCTGCTTCCTCTGCCTTCCCAATTCCTCCACTGCGTCAAAATAAAAGTAGAGTCAATCCAACTAAAGGAGCCAATCATCGACCTTGCTGGTTCCATTCATCTTCATTTATGTTCTGTAAATCCGATTTCTCTCATGTGGCTGGTTCCAGAACACAGGATTACTGAAAAGTCTGGGTATGTTCAGGCTAACATCGGGGAACGTCTGTGTTCCAGAAAGCAGGCTGGGGTTAGTCCTGAAAGAATTATGATGGTCACATGTTCAGGTTTGCTCCAACTCAGTCCAACACGATGGCCTGCTGAGTCTGAAGAAAAGAAGAGCTACGACGTGTCCGTTGGTTAATGAGGTGAAATGAAATAAAGGATGAAGTCAACACGTATTGAGGGATGGAGTCAGTGGGGTCATAGGGGAGCATAGAAGGGGCTTCCATCCCCGTCACAGCTCTGTCAGAGAATGAAGGAGATTGTATCAATACAAAGTCACGCACAGCATCAATGTGAATTTTTTTTTCACTGCAAAATGGTGCGAACGTCATCAAAGGTCGAATGAGGTGCGCCTCCTCCCGTCTATAACGGGTTAAAGGAGAACCACATCACAGCACCACATTACACAACTTCACATTACCGATATACACTCTCTGTAATTTATTTCTTTGATTGTTTTTTCTAAATATGTGTCGAAACTCTTCATATGATTCATTAAAGATAGAGTTCAACAGCAGTGAAATAAGTCGCTCTGGCTTTCGTTGTCTTTCTTCCATTGTCGATCATGTTATCTTCACTCTGCTGATCATGTCTTTTCACCCTCACTGTGATCGTGCTTGTCGGTGGGTGAACCTCGTCTGCTTTGACTGATCTAATTCTCATCATTTCCGTTCCCAGCTCCGGCTCAGACGGTACAAAGATGACGATTGGGCTCCGGGTCCTCTCCGCCTGCGCTCTGGATCAGACGTTGTCGTCTCCCCAGACGAAAAGGCAAACATTGAAACATTACATTTGATGGTGTGTTCGCTCCAGCCAGCACACACACACACACACGTGTAGCACTGTAAGTGAGGCGGTGTGATGTTTATGGATGATGATTATAATTTTATGACAAACATATTCTGACCCGTGGAAAAACCCGTTGTATCTATAACTTGTGATTTTCTTTTTTCCCTGCTGATTTTCTTCTTAGCAGATTAGAATGAAAACTGGTGGACTGTGCCGACTGCGGTGATGTTCATTACAGTTGTTGACATTTATTATTTGTTACTGAGCGACCCTCTTGGAGGCGAGCAGTATTTATTAGCCTGTGTGGAGTATTATTCATTTGTCAGGTTGTAAACGTGTGGGCCGGTGCAGTGCGGCGGCTGCAGCAGCAGCACCGGCTCGGCTCGTACGTTTTATTGGTCCGTGTGGAGTTTAACCAATTGTCAGCTTGGTACAAAGTCAGAAAAACAGATTCCAATTTGTGGTTTCGTATGATTAATAATGATAGATGCAGTTGTTATGAATTATATAACGGCCCTTCAGATGCCTTCAGTTTTTGGCAGAAGTCATGTGTCTGCGGCTGCGAGTTGGATGTGGAGTGAGTGAACCACGCCTCCTCCAGTTGTCACCCCCTCCTCCTCCTCAGCACTCCTCTCTGATTTAACCCCATAAGTCTGTTATTCGTAAACATCGGCAGTGCAGAATGAAAAGATTCATCATGAGTGACGTTCGCAGAAATCTGTCCTGGAAAAACAACATTCACACAAACTGTTCCCCCGTTAGAACTCGTCACTTCTTCTGTTTCCATGGTCACAGCTCATGTGTCAGTTCTCCAAAATCGGAACGTAAATGCCCCCACACTTAACACCATGGTTCCCTGGTGCTACGTTCATGCTAGCATACATTGGATTACAGCAGTTATGTGACTATTTGCACCATGAAAACGGCGACTGGCTGCTGAAAGCTGATAACAGCCATGTTATGTCATTACGGTAATCCCATTCACTCTGTTTCTGGGAGCTGGCAGGTCATTACCGTAATGACAGCAACTTGGCTGTGAAGTGCAACTTCTCAGCTTTCACGAACTGATGGACGTTTTCTGATTTGATATATGATGTTTTATGTGTGTCTCTATATGAAAAATGAACTTTTAATTTTTTTTAAGTACCCTTAACACCAGACAACGATGTCTCCAAACAGACGTTCAGCCGGACGTCATGCTTTGTCTCAAACACTCAAAATGATCAACACATAAATAGATTTACTGTTTTACAACATAAACAACTTTATGCTATCACCAAGGACATAGAATCAAACACACGATGTTTGTCCGGCTGGTGGTGGATATGTTCATTAGAACGAGTAGTATCACACACACACACACACACACAGCATTTGGGTGGCTGAATCCATCAACTCCAAAAAAAAAACAAGAAAAAAAGAAGTTGGCACACACACAAACACACTCTTTCCACTCGGCCTACAAACCTGATTGATGAGTGAAATAAATGTTTGACTCACCCATCTCTCTCTCTTGCGCTCTGCCTCTGTCAGATTTATATCTGCAACAAAGAAACAGTTCTTTTCGTTCTTCTTTGCCATCATTTGATTTCGGTTGGTAAAAGCGCTGTTGACACACACACGCACACACACACACGTGCTTCAGGCAGCTGTATAAACGAGGTTACGGTGTGTGTGTGTGTGTGTGTGTGTGTGTGTGTGTGTGTGTGTTTACTGACACTAACAGACAGAACAGAGAGCGTTCTTCCGCCTTTCATTCACAATCCATGTATATTGTCATCTTCTTTCTTTCTTCCTTCCTTTCAGCCTCCTGTCCTCTGTTTTACTCCCTCCTCCTTCGTCTGCCTCTGTGGTTCTTCTCTCAACGCTCCTTACTCTCCATGTAAACGTATTCAGCTTGTGTGTTTGAGGACAGACTCCGCCTCCTCCGAGCCACAGTCACATGATGCAGAAACAAGAGTCATGTGCTCCTTGAACCCGCGCTCTGCCACCACGTCCCTGTTCTTCAGTATCACCTCCTGTGCGCGGCTGAACTTGTTGTGAACTGTGTTGTGATACGTTGTATTTGTGGATGGAGCGGCAGCAGCAGCCAATCAGAACAAGCTGAGTGGGCGGGGCCACGGACAGGTCGTCCTGACTGGATCCCAGGACCCGTAGTTTTCGAACGTGATTGTTGACATGAAATGGTCCTGTGTGCGTCTGATGCGTGCGTGCATGCGTGGGTGTGTAGTATTGCCGTCAGTGACCTCACACACACTCCTCAGATATTGCGTGTAGTTGTGCGGGAGTGACGGCCGGCTTCTGTTTGGAGATCTGTGATCCAGGACAACAGATAGAAAACACGTGTGCGTGATAACAACAAACGTTGCTTTCTAGGAGTCGCCCCGCTGGTGAAAAGAAAACGTCCCTTTTTGATTCATCGTTCTAGTTCAGATGTACTGTTCACCGTACTCGCTGGCCAGGAGTTTGTGTTCTCACTGTCAGTATTAAAATAGCTTCTGCACAGAATTATGCAGGGTCCTGTTATTGTTCAGTCATTTTTTCCCCGTGATCTAAAGCCTGCTTCAGATGCCTTCTCCCGAACACGTGTAATTTTGTGGCAGATTCTGGCAGGGAACGCGTTGAAGTGAAAGTTCAAACTCAAAGATGCTGTACCGGTATTGAATATCGTCTGTTGTCGGCATCGGACCAAAAACATCACGGTCGGCCTTGAAATCCCACAAGAGACTCAAGACAGAGAAGATCAGTGTCTCATTCCAGGTATTAGTCATGCCCGAGGCCAGGCGGGAATCCTCCGCCAGCTGCCGTGGTTTTGGATCAGGCTATATCCTGGAATATAATACAGTGATAGTGCCTGTGACAAAGCCCAGACAGATTAATACTGAGAACAGAAAAACATACGTATCTTCAAACTACCAGCATTAAGCCTCTAATTCTACCAACATTTTTGTGAGTTTATCCTCCGAAGATGAGGTCTCACCATCATTTGTTTGGTGGCTGGTGGTAATTTCCACATCATTTTGACTCTGACCTGCAATTAGATATCTTTAGTGCACTTTGTCTTCGTTGGAACCAATTATAGGAAAAAATACTCAGGAAGACATGCCAGAGGGAATCCTAAGCCAGCAACTGTGTTTTTTGGAGCAGGCTATGTCTTGGAATACATTACAAGTATATCACTGTTAGGGCTTATATTCAGGGCAGCAAAACAAACCCCTATGCCTGCAGGCCACGATGGCAGCTGCGTCCCAGATTTAAGAGCCCCTGTGATTTGAAGACGACCTTGGAGATGATGGTTGATGGAGGTTAAAAAAAGATGTTCACACCTGATTACTGATTGTTATTTCCTCCTCTTTGCCTCAGCTGGCTCAGTGCATTAGTCAACACTGGTGGGCCGCTCCAAACAACCACCAGATCGTTGTTTAATACCAGGACCACCGAAACAGAACTGACAACATCATAATCTTGGCTGGGGTTACGTGCTGGAATACATGACTGTTCTGAGATATTCAGAGTTCATCGTCTGCGTCTCTTTGTGAAACATGTGGTCCTAAAAGTCTGCGGGCGCTGAGCCTACACGCTTGATAAATTACCTTCGCTAACACTGCTAACATGCTAGCCAGTTAGTAGTAGCGCTGTCGGGTTCCCGCATTGGTCTGGCCTAGCGACGGGCTGCACAGCCAACCCACGGCGGCCCAACACAACAGTGAGTTACGGGCTGCGGGTGGCCCAGATCTGGGTTCAGTCTGTGTGAGAGAACGACGTCTGTCTGTGAACACCACGACGCTCCTGGTGCTCGGCTAGCAAACGAGTTAGCTGGGCTGCTAATGGGACAAGAGTTTCTCACGGATTTGTGTCACGTTCAGGAGAAGTTTCCTCGCAAATAGATCTGATTTATGTCTGCTAATGTTCAACAGTAAGATCAACCCAAATACTTTCCTCCAGTCACTTGTTCAGCAAAAATTGCCACACAAATGGATATAACACATGCCGCTCCACAGCTAAAATAGAACCCATCAGAACAAAGTGTGTGCGAGCTACAGTTCGGATCTGATTCCAGGTATTAGCCTGGATCACACCTGAGGGATCGCTCAGTCAGCCGCTGCGGTTTTGAAATCAGGTTCAATCCTGGAATATAATCCATCAATATTAGCTGTGATTCAGCCCAGAAAGCTGCACAGTTGAAATATGAGCTAATTCGATTTGACCGCTGGCTCCGACATGAGATAGCTGAGCTGCTGCGGCCGCTCGGGGTTCAGGAGTGAGTACAGGAGAGGAGGACGGGACTCTTCTCTTCATCTGTTCATCTGCTTTTCCTGTCTCCTCTCCGTTTCTGAACGCGTCCATTGAAATAGTTCACATATTTGTCACAGTCTCTGTTTCCATCTGCATCTGTGCAGACGTCGATCTGACACGTGACGTATTCATATATAGATATTGAGAATAGTACTCGTGAAGTTCTCACAGTGGTGATGAATCTGTGTACGACAGGTCAGAATATATACACGACTATTCACACACACCCGGGTGTCCTGTTGTATGGATGAATGAATACTTGCTGACAAGTCTGACAGCGCTAATGTCTACACACAACTGTTAATGAAATATGCGTACGTGAGCGTGGCGAGTGTGTGCGCACATCCCCTTTTCTATAGAACCACGTCACTTTGTTTTGCGCTCGTTGCTAAGAATCATCTGATGTGTGTGTGCGAGAGACGACGATTTGTTTCGGAGACTTTCCCAATTTACACTTGTCAGTCAGAGCACGCACACACACACGCACGTGTCAGCATGTGGTAAACTGGATGACGTGCTGACAATGGTCAGCTGGGGTTGGGTTGTCTCAGCACACTTTGGACAAACTAGCTAACTGCTAGCTCACTGCTAGCTCAGCTAACCTCATATGACTTGAAAATAGTGTCGCTGTCAGTTTGCAGCTGCTGAAGCTGCAGTTCATTGACGTGTCCAGTTTTTATTACGTTAGACGCAACTCTTGACCTGATTTGTTGGATAAACATGAGCTAGCGATCAGTTTCTCATCTGTCCTTGGAGTCTGTGGTGAAAAGTTCAGTGGAAGTGACGTCTCTTCCTCTTGGCCTTTGGTTTGTTGATCTTCTCTGAAATCGATGTGTATGTTTTGTCTTCTGCTGAAAGGTCCATTTCCCCATGTGACTAGAGCAGGTCTGACGGCTGAGATGTTACAGTGTCTGATGTCCTCTGGCGTCCTATGACGTCATCTGATGTCCTCTGGTGTCCTCTGACGTCCTCTGGTGTTGTCCGACATACAGAAACTCAGTCACATTTGCTCCAGAGCTGTGCATCCCAACTAGGAGAGAACTCCTGACATCTGACCAGCTGCAGGGTCTTCAGAGATTTGTTGGGGCAGCCATGATAATAACAAGTTACAGTAGTCCAGCCTGGGAGGAACAAATGCATGGACTGGTTTTTCAGCATCCTTTTGGGATATTACATTGGTGGAAAATGCTCTCCTAGATATTTGATTTATATGTGAGGTAAAGGACGAATCCTGATCAAAGATAATCCCCAGGCCAGGGTAATGCCGTCTGGATCAGCTACATCATTAGATAATGTATCTGTAAGGTGCCTGGGCCGGGCACAATAGAAGTAGAAGTAGTCGTGGAAAGCTGCAGGTCATCCAGGTCTTTGTCTTTAAGACACACCTGTAGTTTAGTTGGCCGATTATCTTTGTCTGGCTTCATTGATAAGTAGAATTGAGTATCGTCTGCAAAGCAATAAAAATTGTTGAAGGTGTGTCTTCTGATAGTGTAACCTAGAGGGAGTGTATATACAATGAATACTGTTGGTCTATATTTGTGTGTGGATGCCACATATTGTAGCTGAGTGTCAGTCTGATAAAACATCTCTTAACACAGTGATGAATCTTATGACACCCAGTCAACATCACTAATCCATCTGACACACACACACACACACACACACACAATCTGTGTCTCACAGATTGTACAATACAAAATGCATCTGCACATGTGTCACACACCAACTTTCAAACCGCAGGATGATCATTTGGAAAATAGAAAACCAGAAAAATCTTCTCTGTAGGGACTGATTTTTTTCCTCTGTAATCTTCTTTCTTTCATTTTTTAATTGAAAACACCTGGTGTCTTCTTAGAGATGCTGTTTGTTCAGATTGCGGTGACCGGTTGGTTGGTGACCTGGGCGTGGTTGGAGGTTGGTTGGAGGTTGGTTGGTGACCTGGGGTTGGTTGGAGGTTGGTTGGTGACCTGGGGTTGTTCGGCGCTCCAACCGGTAACTTCATTCAAACAGAGTGTTTTCACGTCGTACATTCTGTCTTCACCGAGGAAGTCGAGGCATGTTGGTCGTCAACGTGTCAGAAGAGAGCTCAGTGAGGTGGGACAAAGGGGACAAGACAACCTGGAAGCTGACCCTGGGACCTTGGACCTGGTCTTTACCGTCGATGATCAAACCTCCCAATAACTTGGGGTTGTCCTACATGAAGACCCCCAAAAAAGGTTCCAGTAACCCACTTACATCTGTCTTGAAAAGACCCAACGTTCTCTAGAGTACTGACCTGCAGTAGTCACCTGCCATTCGGAGCAACGTGTCGCAACCTCTGGTTCTTGGTGTTCGACAGGCCCAAGAACCAACTAGACTCTGAAGACCTGGACCGGAAAATGCTGTTTTCAACATTTACAACAAATCCAGGCTCAATGATCAGTTCCAGGACGACCTCTGTCCCATGACTGTCAATATAAATTAGTATGACGCTAATATGCACTGACTCATGTCTGCTTATGTAAGCCTATTGTCTTGTTGAGCGTCTGCTGAGCTTTGGCTGGACCTCCTGAGTCAAGTCACCGCAGGCAGCCATGGAAACAGGCTGAGAGATCACAAATGTAACTTGTTTACTACTTCCCATGAAGACGCAAACCTTTCAGGCATGAAGAAAAGGTTTTCTCAGGACGCCGCGCACACACACACACACAGGCATTGTTGTTGAAACATGTCAGTGTGGAGAATGCTCACAATTTCAGTGTTTTACAAGCATTAGAATCATCAATATGGCATCTGGATGAAAGATGATGAAATGGAGGGCAGGAGGAGGATGGGGTGAAGAAGGAGACCAGCAGCTCCATCCAACCTGACATCCACTCGTCTCTCTGACGTCACCTCGTCCTCTCCTCTGATTGGTCGGATCCGTTGAAGGTCTGTGGACAGAACCGACTTTGACTCCTGAAGCATTGTTTGATCACACTCGGGGACATGCAGGGACATTCAAGTTGGACGTCAATGGCAGAAACGTCTTCCCTCTACTTTCCCACCTCGGCTTCTTGTCACACTAGTGAGTTTCGTCCTGTGCTTCCTTCTCCCATGTATAAAAGGCTCCATTGTGAATGTTTTAATTGTATCAGTTTGCTTTTGGCCACAAACGGGACGTCCACTCGAGCTGCGGCGGCTTCCAGCAGAGTGTGTTTGGAATGGGCTTAGAATGCAGGAACGTCTTGGCTCGTGTGTGTGTGTGTGTGTGTGTGTGTGTGTGTGTGAGTGTGAGGGCAAGTTTTCCAGAGAAGGAGATGGAAGCTGTCGTTCGGAGGGGATTAGATATCAGAAAGCTGATTGGAGGTCTGTGTGTGTGTGTGTGTGTGTGTGTGTGTGTGTGTGTGCACAGACAGGATAATTAGCTCAATGGTCAAATGGCTCAACTAAATCCTGTTGGCATCCTGTTGAAAATACCCAAAATGAAGGCACACACACTGATGCACGCTGGGACAGGATCTCCTTTCCATGGCAAACGGGATGAAAGCGGTCAGCGGTGCAACACTCAGCTATCGTCATCCTCATTGATGGTGTCCTGATGTTACCTGCTGCCGTCCTTCCTCTTCCCTCGGTGCTCGTTTGTTCCCAGAGAGCAAACACTACTCAGTTCCAGGGACTGAAATGGTCATGTCAGGTTGTTACAGTCGTCTTCTGAGAGTGTCTCGAGTTGACGGAAACACACTCGCATTAACGTAGGAACCCCCCCCACCACCACCACCATCTTGTGATAATTTGAGTCGATTGGAAAGTTACATTGTCAGTCTGTGTTGAGCTCACAGCTTCCAACCTTCGGGTGACAGTTTGATTTCATTCATTTTAATTCCCAGTGTTTTTCTTGGCGGCTCCGGCTACAAACTGTAAACATCCATTTGGGGGCCGTGACAGTTTTATTTGCTAATATCTGTCAATCTTTCACATAATTACAAACTAAAAAAAGGAAATTAAAGGGTTATCGCTCAGGCACCGACCCTGAACCCTGTCTCAGCTCTGGCCTGGGAATTTAGCTTGATAGAATTTTCCGTCTTTGTCTGCCCTCATTTACTGTCGTTTCTCTCCGCTGAGGTAACGTAGACACAAAACGTTCCAAACCAGGAACCCTCTGACCTGCTGAGCCATGACGCCCGATCCTATCGCCTGCGACTCGCTGTCACCACAGCCCGGGTCGGGTTAGGCAGCACGGAGATGGATGGATGAGTGTATTTTCACTGGCAAATCCTCCCATCGCTTTAATGACGATAAAACAGACGAACAATTAAAAGTCAGTGCTGAGCTTCGACCATAAAATGAACAAACAGAACAAAAATAGAACCTCTTCGGTTCCAAAAAACATGATTCAATCGTTTGTTCCTGAGACAAACCACTGTAAACAACGGTTTTCAATCAAATTGTTGTTTTTACTGAGTTGACTGGCTTTTGGAGTTGGCTTGTTATTCCTATCTTATTCCTATTTCGTTAAATACCAGTCTATCAGTCATCAGGGTTAGCTTGTTCGCCTCCTTGTGGCTGGCAGCGGGATCTGATCCACTCCGTGTCCGCAGATGGACCAAACATCCCACAGCAGATAATAATTGTGGTTTCTGTGCGTTATTGCTCCGATGTTTTTTCAGTTTGCTTTGAGTTGATGTGAAAAGGCCGTCCAGGAGATGTTTACAGACTCTATTTTGGGAATCATGCAGAGGATAAGCACACCGCCAAGGCTTCCTCGTTGTTAGCAGCAGCTAATCGTTAGCCCAGCGTAAGATGGCGGCACAGTTGGGGAGTATTTCATCGGCACGAAGGAGGTCGTTGCTCGAGACCAGATCTGGTGGCTCACAGCCCCAGTGCATACTGGGAAAAACAGCTAGCAGCACTAAAAGGAGTTTGTTTCTGCGTCTGTTTTGTTTCTCGTCTGTTAATGAACAACAGTGGTGCTTCTCACTCTCTCAAGAGAGCCGGTCTATCTATGTATCTTCCCTCCCTCTATGTCTTGGTCTCTTTTCCATAATAATTAGCTCCCCTCCAACCCAACTTCAAACCCTGTGGTCAGAAATCTGCATTCCTAGGATGGAGGGGAGAGGGGGGGCAGGCGGCTGAAAGAAGCCATTGTTCCTCCATGAAGGCAGATAGGAGCCCAAGAACTGGAGGGCAAGTGTAGTCAAAATAGTTTGTGTGTGTTTGATGGTTGTGATAAAGAAATGAGAGAGTTTTCCTCAACAGTTTAGATGTTAATGGGTTGATAGCGGAGGTCAGAGGTCACACTTATTATCTCATTATGTCCTCGACCTGTACATGTTCCTATGTCTTCTTCGTCTTTCTCTGCTCCACCACTCTGTTCTTTCACTCAGCACATGTCACACAACAAGGAGTCTGTATGTTCTTGAAGCTGAAAACACACACACACACACACGTTATGAATAATTCAGGTCTTAAACGTGTCTCATTGCAGAAAGATTCAGCTGTCACGTATCAATCAGCTCCATTGACTTTGGGTCATGTTGTGATCCGGTTTCATTTTCCGGATGGGGACCGAAGCTGAGACCAGTGCCCCTTTTTTGTTTTTTTTCCGACGTTACTTTTTTTTTAGCTCTGAATGTCAGATGCATGCAGGTCGACTTGTCGATTGATGATGATTGATGAATCGAGAGTTTCCTGAAACAGTTTTATTTCCTAGTCTGAGGTCATTGAGAGACTCATTCTTTCATTCATTCATGCGATCACTTCCTGGTTGATCAGCAGAGAGCTGTTTGGTCCAGTAGAGGGCGACCCGTTCCTGGGAGGGAGCAGTTGAGTCCAGAAAACTGTTGGACGTCTCATCGTTTGTTGAACAGACGAATTTTAGACGGGTATTTTCATTCAGGATTCACCATGTGGAAACGTCTGCTTGTCTGATGGTTGAACTTTGATTGAACTTTGATGCGCACCGGCTCATCGTCATGACAACCAGTTCACCTGGAGTTCACCTGTCGACACACCTGTGGACATTCCAGCACGCCATCACCTCCACCTTTACACGGCTGTGAAGGGACCGAAGCAGCTGTTGTAGGTGGGGCGAACTGGAGAAGACCAGAGCTGACTCTGGGTTTCATGTTCTGCATCAAGATCGTCTGAATTCATCTCCCAAGTAGCGTCGACATGAGGAACTGTCGCTGCTGACAAAAGAAATTCCTGTTTTTGTACTTGAACTTAAAAGTACAATGAGATCCAAATGTCACTGAAAACCAACAGTTTGTCCTCCGACACATCTCACATTCAGAGACGTGGAAGTGTTCCTCTGAGTTCACCTCGTCTGCAGAACCCTAGTCAGTTCTTTCATGGAGACATCTGAAACACATAGATCTGTTTTTTTCTTTTGTTTTTGTCATTTCCATAGCAGCGTGTGCGTTGCAATGTTCCTGAAGCGGAACCACACTCCAAACCCACCGGAGCGCTCCGCCCTTCTTGTCCATGAACTCTCCTCACATTTGTTCACCGCGTCTGACTGTGACGTAGCTTTAGCATCATTAGCAACTGCAGCTGTCAATGAGAGATGCCAACGACCAACACGACACTCACTCTGGTGTGGAGACACGGGTGCGCTGAAAAAAGGTTCATCGGCACGTCGTCCATCGCAGCTCGCAGCATCATCTGCCGGTGAACAGGTGGACTCCTTTGGACCGCTCCAGTGTCTGGAACAGGTTTAAATTGTCCTTGTGTCGTTTCGTAACGTGCTCAATGTGAGTTTGGACACGTTCGACGGGCCTCTCTAGCCGGGAAACTCCCCACGAGGGAAATCACACTTGACGCTGCACATTCCGACACACGCACGTGGTGCCAGTTTTACAGGAACCCGCCTGCAGCGGTGAGGTCACGGCGCAGTCGAATGATCCCGCCTTCACGTGGCCGATCACGTCTGGTGATTGTGTTGACTCAGAGTGCAGGTGGAACGGGCTCCGTCGGTTCTGATCCGTGAGCGTCTGTCTCCAGCTGCCACATAATCAACTGCTGGGATCAGTTTAATCCGGCAAAGGAGTGTGAAGTCACAGATCTCAGGTCTCAGTGTCGTTACAAAGACGTCACAGGAGAAATGACTCGAGTTGTTCAGATGGGGAGAGTCTTATTTTGGAGACGCTGCAGTTTCCTCCTCTGATGCGGCCGGCAGGCGTTTGAAAATAAGATTGAAAGTATCCACTTAATTTTTAAGAGCACAGATGTGTTATTCTACATGGCAGTCTGGGTTTGGAGGCAGTGCAGCGGTTGGCGCTGTCGCCTCGTAGCGAGAAGCTTCTCAGGCGGAATCTTGCCACTGTGGAGTCTGCGTGTTCTCCTCGTGCCTCTGGGCGATCCGGTTTCCTCCCACAGACCAAGAAACATGCACTTAGGTTAACGGGAGACTCCAAATGCACAAAGTGTCGCTGCCTCAGTCCTGTGGTTGACTGGTGACTCGTCTCTATCACGTCATCAGTGTCCACTCATGCCTGATTCCCTAATGTCTTCTGCTGCTGCTGCTCCTGCTGCGGGTGCGTCTAATACCTGGAGCAGTCACGACCTTTCCATTACGTTCCTAGGCAATGGAAACTTGATCTTCATAGATATGTTTTTTGTCAGAAACTCCATATACGTACATATTCACAGATGACTGAGTTAATGACTCGGCAGCTGATGTGAAGACTGTATACTGTATAGTTTATTACAGGAGTACATTTAACAATCACGGTAACAAAAGTAGAGAAAGGTAACACAAGGCATTCGTATACAAACTAAATGAACATTTTTTCCTGTAAAAAGAAATACAAATATTATGTACAGAATGAAAAAACATTAGGTAAAAGGAAAGGGAAGTGTAGTCGCATGGCACTTAAAAAATAGACATACCTCGCAAGTGCTTTCTGTTTTCCATAATGAAATGCAGTGATAATAAGTCTGAATAACAAAACAAATAATAACATTAAAGTAATCGACAATATTAACACTGTTTACAATGAAACTAAAAATACATTCTACAACATTCTAAATAAATCCAATATTTTCCAAAGACCTTCTCTAAAAAAACTCTAAATCTGTAATAGAATAAAAAATTCAAATATTTTATAACAACAATATTAAACATACATTAACATTAATATTAGGTTATTAGTAGATGCGAGTAGCCCATAGGCCCGCTAAAGAAAGAAATATTACAAATTAATATACACCATTACCTATTAATGCTCTTTTTCCTTTCACAAGATGCTAATATTTTTATTAGCTGAATTATAAATACATATACACCGAGCTGACAGTCTATGAGGAACTGACGCGTTGTGAATGCAGTTTACTGCAGCCCTGCAACGAATGCGATCCTGTTTCTGGGCTGTAAGTTCTGGTGGCGTGTGCTGGCTCATATGGAGAGGTTCAGTTGTTCCTAATATTCTGTTACATTCATGGAAATGGAAATGGACATGACATTCCACTGCATCCCGTGGGTGTTCCTAATAAACTGGCATGTCAGCGTATATATGGATATAGAAAGAGAATAGCAAATCTCAATCAATACAAACTATTGACGTAATCTAGAACTCTGAGTTAGAAAATATACACAAGAGAAGCAGCAAAAGGAATCATTATAATATTTGTGTATCATAACAAACTCAGTGGTGTGGATGCTGTCAGACAACCGGATCGTCCAACACCAAAAGGTGTCCCAGTCACAGCGCTCCTGCGCGGAGGAGTGACGCATGGACGGAACACAAGCTCTGAGAGTTCTGATTCTGTGCGATCACCTCACACAAGAAATCTCTTCCAGCAAATAAAGTTGCTCAAACCGTGGAGTTATTTTTTTCACTTGCATTCTTTGCATCATTCAGAGGAGCAGCAAGACAGAACGTCACCTTCTCTGTGGAACGGCTGCTCCAAGGAGACGGGAAAACTTCGAAACAAGAAATGGGCACAGGCAGAAGATGACGAGGCAACACTCGAGCAGCATAAACGTAAGTCGTCTCTTCTCTTCCTCCGGTTTAGGAAGTTAAACTACGTCTCAACGGCTGGAAGTGTTTGATCGAATTCATGCGGGTTGGTCAGAATGCGAAACGACTGACAGCGATTTGTTCAGTCGATTTGTCGGTCACCGGATGTAACTGGTGTAACTGTAGCTGGATGAGATGGACATTCATGGTTCAACCAAACTGGTTTGTTATGAGTTACCAAGACCAAAAAATGCACTTAAAAAAGTCCAGCAGTTTGTTTTCAGTTGGTTACTGTGAATGTGACTACAAGTCACATGAAAAACCAGCAGGACAAGAAGTTACTACTATCAATCCAGAATGTGGTGTATGTCCCTTCACTTCACCTAGTTGGACCTTTCAACTGTTATTTAGTATTGCCTCACTGTACATCAGTGGAACATTTTGCTGCCCGTCCTCCTGAAGACTGGACAACTTGAAAACCCCACTAATGTCAAGTTGGATTTGACCCCTCGGTGGAGTGGAGAAAGAACTTTTTCTTTACCCTGCTAAAAGTACTCGGCTGGTTTCAACTGAGCCAAATGCTGAAGTATCAGATTAGTTGTTCTATACCCTGTTTCGTCCATCTCCCCGTCCCTCCACAACCATCTTTTCAACAGTTTGTCTCGCCAGAAGTACCAGCTACCGCACCTTCTCCTCTTCACTCTGCACTCCCCATATTTCCTTTCAAATTATATTACATAGCTTTTTGTACATATAGTATTTTGTTTGTATATTTCTTTAAAAATACACTGTATAGCACATAATCCAGAACATTTTTGGCAGCTTTCTCTCTTCATCACCAGTTCTAGCTGAGTTGAGTTCAGTTGAGTTGAAAAGTTCAGCTCTTTCATTCAGAACCTTCAACGTAGCAGAGCAGAGGTTGAGAAGACAAA
>CAAKHB010007473.1:109044-131463 GCA_901007665.1 Aeoliscus strigatus | reverse complement strand
CTCTCTGTCTCTGTCTCTCTCTCTCTCTGTCTCTCTCTCTCTCTTTCTCTGTCTCTCTCTCTCTTCTCTCTCTCTCTCTCTCTCTCTCTCTCTCTGTCTCTCTCTCTCTCTCTCTCTCCTCTCTCTCTCTCTCTCTCTCTCTCTCTCTCTCTCTCTCTCTCTCTCTCTCTCTCTCTCTCTCTCTCTCTCTCTCTCTCTCTCTCTCTCTCTCTCTCTCTCTCTCTCTCTCTCTCTCTCTCTCTCTCTCTCTCTCTTGTCTCTCTCTCTCTATCTCTCTCTCTCTCTCTCTCTCTGTCTCTCTCTGTCTCTCTCTCTCTCTTTCTCTGTCTCTCTCTCTCTGTCTCTCTCCGTCTCTCTCTCTCTCTGTGTCTCTCTGTCTCTCTCTCTCTGTCTCTCTCCGTCTCTCTCTCTCTCTGTGTCTCTCTGTCTCTCTCTCTCTCTCTCTCTGTCTCTCTCTCTCCATCTCTCTCCATCTCTCTCTGTCTCTCTCTCTCTGTGTCTCTCTCTCTCTCTGTCTCTCTCTCTCTCTTTCTCTGTCTCTCTCTCTCTGTCTCTCTCCGTCTCTCTCTCTCTCTCTCTCTATCTGTCTCTCTCTCTCCATCTCTCTCCATCTCTCTCTGTCTCTCTCTCTCTGTGTCTCTCTCTCTCTCTGTCTCTCTCTCTCTCTCTTTCTCCATCTCTCTCCATCTCTCTCTGTCTCTGTCTCTCTCTCTCTCTCTCTCTCTCTCTCTCTCTCTCTCTCTCTCTCTCTCTCTCTCTCTCTCTCTCTCTCTCTCTCTCTCTCTCTCTCTCTCTCTCTCTCTCTCTCTCTCTCTCTCTCTCTCTCTCTCTCTCTCTCTCTCTCTCTCTCTCTCCTCACCTCCAACACCTCCTTTGATTCCGCTGTCACAGTACATCACAGATCCTTCCTGGAGTGTGAAAACAGTGTGTCACAGTTGGTGGATGTACGTGAGTGTGTGTTTGGGTGCAGCCACAGCCACGCACACACGACACTGAAACGGTCCTGGATTAGACTTAGACTGCTTCTCTGTTTGCAAATCATCAGTCAGTATTTTCATTCTTTCACTCAGTGGAATCTGGAAGGCAGGGGCAACATTCATGGCAGATTTTCAGGTCGTATCATTTTCCTGTTTCTTCTTTTGTTTTTTGTTTTTTTCAGTGTGGAAAGGTGAATAAATGAGAATCTGACGAGTCAGAGTGGTTACAACTCTAAGATAAGATGGCAGCAGATGTCGTAACAAAGATTTCACAAGATATTTCCACACACCATTGTGTACAACATACAGTAACAACCTAGGGGGGCCATGTTTTGATGGCATGCTACGTCTGTGACTTATCACATCTGAAAATGCAGACACGGTTTTCAGGCAGGTAACTGGGATCGGCTGCAAATTGTGAGGGGCAAGATGCCGACAGAGTCAGGGTTACACATCCCCGGTCAGCGCCAACTTTATAAACAAAAGAAGCAAAGGTGGCTGTTTTACGCCATCGTGAAGTGATGATCAAGCAACAATCATACGCTCAGGAGAAAGTAGGAGAAAAGAAAATGATGGGATAAAAACAGATTCCGATTCTGAAGCTGCTTTCAGCTGTTTCCACTGGTGCAGCACTCGTATCACTTGAAGGATGAACGAGGTCTCTGACCGCTGCTTCCCAGAAGCATCGAAGGCTGGTAAAAACGATCAACATTATTCCCAGAAGATGCACAAATGACTCAGAAATCCTGGAAACAGCTGAATTTTCTAGGAAGATTAAAACGTTCCAGTGGCTGGAAGAGCGAAAAAGCGAAAAGCCTTTTTCCATGATTTATTTCTGATTTTGTTTTGGTCTTTCTGTTGACACTGAGGGTGAGCTGTGTGAATGCTGGTCTGCTAATTCCACTTCCTTCAAATCGAGGAACCTTTTGGTTGTCCATGAGGCCTGTGCATCCTCTGACACCATCTGAGTGTCTGTCAGTGTTTTCCATACATACCCATTCCTTTTTATTCTTAGCTTATACATGTTTTTCACAAGATAGTACTAGATGTTCACACACACACACACACACACAAACATCAGATACATGCATCACAGCGAGGGGATGTAATAAATCTCATATGTCACCATTTAAGCCATCTGCTATGATTTTAATTAGACAATTTTAAATAATCACCAGGGCTTAGAACACTCCAAGTATTTATTAAAGCCAGCGTCTTCACCATCATCTTGCGATCTATGGGATTGTTTTTCTCTTTTTTTTCTTTTTTCAAATTAGATTGAGCTGCCACTCAAGCACAGAGGAATATGAGATAGAATACTTCCGATTTAATCCATCTCCATCTAGTCAAAGGTTAAGTCTGTTGTTGTTCTGTCTTATTTTTCCACAAACATACAAACATTCTGTAATAAGATCAAACCCAACATGCTGTTTAGCCTTCATGCTTTCCGGTCTGAATGTTCATATGTATGAATTTCATTTGTAAGAAAAAAAAAATCTTTTTTACATACAAAGCTCTGTCATTGTTTTTGTTCAACCTTAATGAAATGGAAGACGTGTTTAAATATGAAGAGACTTCACAGAGTGACACACTGATTATTTTTTAATATTTTTTACTATTATGTATTATTTCTTTTCTATTATTTTCTATTAATATGATTTATTATGTATGTATTATTATTTATATTATTTACTGTCCTGTGTTTATTTTGCTCACTTAACTGATATTACAGATAAAATAGATCCAACCTGAGATGACAGTGGTGTTTCATTTAAACACGTTTAAAACATCGTCTTGTGTCTGGTACAGGTTAACCAGGGGGTGCTGCCCTCGAGTTCCGGGCACCTCAGTACACCTGCAACTTGTTCTCATCACGCTGACTTTCAACCCACTTGTCACCAGATTGTACCTCCAGCGGCAGCTGGAATCATACGTAATCATTAAGGCCCTGTGCACACGCAGACAGAAACTGTTTTCTGTACACACCGAATTCTCTCCAGAAATGTGTGCGTCCACACGAATCCAGAGAATACCACTATTGTAGCGCATGTGCCTGCATGTGGGTGGCGCTGTAACGCTGCTACAGGAATACATCATCACAGAGAAGAAGACATAGAACGTGTGAACAAAACTCGTGTGATGTACACAAACACACATAGAAGATGAATGCAACAAAACGGCACAGACACGTTCAGCAGCTTCTGCAGAACCGCTGAACCGCCATTGTTGCTGTTGTTGTTGTTGTTGTTGTTGCTGTTGTTGTTGTTTGTGGAGTTAGCACATACGGGTAAATGGACCGATGGAGCTATGACATCATGACAGACGCGTATTGGTCATACTCTCACCCTGGGACCTGTCATGGTCATGTTCAGTCTCCAAAAGCGCTGATTCATGTCGACGTAAGGTCCTTAAGATTTAAAACAAAAAAAAAATCTTTTACAGATTAACCTGATTCTTCAGAATGTTCCTCTCTGTTCTGTCGTTCTTGTTGACGTATCTGATTGACTCGTATGTTGCATAGCGACGCTTCTGTTCAAGTTTAATCGAACCAAACAACTAGAGTGAAACAACTTATTTTGAAATGCGTATCTTGAATTGTTTTTTATTCATTTTAATTCCACTTGTGTGGTATTGGACTGGCAGGTGGGAACAAACAATCCATCTATAGGTTCACAGGTTTGTGACTGTTGGACGGGTTCAGAGGGAACTGACTACAGCACTGACAACATGGCTTCGGTCCTCCGGGTGTTGCGCGTCCGATGAATGAGGTCACATCTCAGTAACAACAAATGAACATCAGGATGAGATGTGACGAGCGACACCCAAACCCAAGCTATTCATGCTTGGAACGCCCCCCCACCCACCGTCTGAGGGCTCCACAGACTGGATTTGTCCAAACAAGTGTTCCCTTCAGGAGAGATCAGCAGAATCAAATCATCAGTTTGGGTCATGTGTTCATGCATGTTTTTGTTTGCATGTGTTAACTAGACAGAGAGATAGAAATATTTTACTGATCCCGTGAGGGAAATCCTGTAATCATCTCCAGCACGGGCCCTTAACAGCAACAGGAGGTGGTAACGCCATCCCTTGACGGACAGGTCTGTTTTCACAACCACAGAAAACACTAATGAAACAGTAACTGGAGGTAAAACATTTATGTTCAATCTCATTTACGCTGCAGCACTGTTTTGCAGCTTTTTGAGATCCAGCCCGGTGTCAACAACAAGCTGTCCTATTCACAAGATGGAGCGTGACAAGCTGTTTGTGAGATCTGGAGGGAGACGCCGCTCTGCAACATGGCAGCGTTCACACATATCCATCCCTCTATAGCACAAAGTCAAATAAGAGAGACTTGTTCCACGGCCTGGGGGCATTTGCTGGTGTTATTGGCACAGAGCCCCCCCCCACACACACCCACCCCCAGACACACACACACATTCTCATATTCAAACCTCCAATTTCACGTCTCTGCATGCCAGCTTTACCTTTCTTCCTCCTCAGCCTGCAGCACTCAGCTGATACCTGCGTCCTTGTGGTCTCCACATACCGTATTCCCGTCAGTCTTCTCTTGCCATTTGCAGGATTGTGCCTTGTGATTTTGTGTGATATGCCCCCAGCCATCTGAACTCTGGCCTCAGCTGACTCGCTGACCTTTTTGCCTTTTGATTTTAGACTGTGAATCCAAGTACAGTCTGTACTGTCCGATACAGTCTGTTATAGAACCGGTGGCAGACGTACAACAGACAAACCTGACCAGGAAACAAGAATAAAGAACGGCAGCAGTAAAATACAAGAATGCAAAAAGCAGTAAAGTAATTGTGAGCTCCCTCTCACGACAACACTGTTTGAACCTATGTCTGCTGCGTTACATTTGTCCTGACGTGGAATCTGACTGTGAGTCATCAAATTCGACGCGGACGTAAATCCACCACCTGAAATTAAAGGCGAATGAAAGAATCACGTGACTCATCTTGACATGACTGACCAACTGTTTACCTCTGCCAAGCATGTTAAGACTTGTAAGCCTGTTGGCCTGAGGAAGGATCTGTTGTGGATTCAGGACGGGTTTGGTTTTTTTTTTTTTCTTTTTGAATGTTCCGTGGTTCATTGGTGCACATGTTTCTATTGTATGTTTCATTCACCTTCCCATACATGCATCAACGAGCTTTAAAAAAGTATTGTGATCTCGAACAGTCAATGCTGCATTGTAAACTGTGAGTGTAAAACTGTTTCCAAAAACAATGGAACAAACACCTGTTTACTGAAAATGATGGGGGGGGGGGGGCGCACTAGTGACAAAAATATTCTAAATGGAGGTAAAGGGTATTAGAACTACCTAATCATCAAGGAATAAAATTTGGCAGTAGAACACACACAAAGCGTGGATGAGACTAATTTACTAAACATACCCTCCAGTCTCATAATTACATGTAATTTTACCGGCATAATTAACTAATGTAATTACTGCTCCTCAAGAGCATCAATTATTGATATTACAGAGCATTGAAATGGCAGCCAGTTCTATCGACATGGCATCCATTCACAGGCTGGTAAACACATGCTGACTCTCCAAGAGTCTTGGCCGGCTTCCTGCTCTCACACTCAGCAACGGAACGAGAGGAGGAAAAGAGACGTGTGTGTGCGCGTGTGTGTGTGTGTGTGTGTGTGTGTGTGCGTGCCATCACAGGCGTCTCCTGCTCCTTCACGCAATTCATTACCTCCGCCAAGGTTGTGTTTTCACTGGCATTCGTCTGTGAGCAACTTTACACAAAAACGACTGATCACATTTAAACGCCTCGAGCTGGATCGGTCTGTTTTTTATTTTTTCTCGGTTGAAAAAGAACGAGGACATGCTTGTTCATATTTTAATAACAATAAAATGTGGTACGTGTGACGGCCTTTACAGTACATATCACAAACTCCTCTGGTTCTGATTGACCTTTGGGTCCATGATCAGCGATGTTCAGTGAGATTTGTTTCAAATGTACATACAGTATGTCATGTAAAAGTAAACGTTATAACAGTTCCGGAGATTATGGTGATAGATGTGTTATTGACAGTGGTCAAATCAGATGGAAGAACTGTCTGGAAAAACAATGCAGATCATCACAATTTAATGAAAAGAGACACACTACAGACACACTTTGAGTCTGACTCAGGCCAGCCTGTGCATGAAGTGACGAGGCACAGCGCATGCTTGGGAGAAAATGTGTGGCGTGTGTGTGTGTGTGTGTGTGTGTGTGTGTGTGTGTGTGTGCCGGTATGCCTCTCTATGTTTGTGTGTTTGAAATCGAGAGTAATGCACGTGGTGTGTCTGTCTGTGTCTGTTCACATAATTATGTGACTTATCTTGTTTTCATACACACGTGTGTGTGTGTGTGTGTGTGTGTGTGTTCAGATGTTTTTGTGCACCTACAGATGTGTGTGTGCCTTGAACATCTCCTTTGTGCTCCTCTATAATTATATTCATCACAGCAATCTGAATGTGCAGGGCCCATGATGAATGTGCCACCCAAGTGTGACTTGCTCCTAATAGGATTCTGGGACACGCCACCCGTCGACAACAGGGACCCTGAGTGGCAGAAAACACCCCTCACCTCAGAGTCACACGGACACGGAGACCTCCAGGAGGAGAGCTACTGTTAATACTTGACCTGCAGAGACATCAGTGCCATATGATAAGTTATGCCACTGACTCTTTTCACTTTCCTCCTTTGTCATGACTCCTCCTCTCGTCCAACGACAAGTTGTTTGTGTTGAATGTTTTATTCCTTGTTCAGAGTGTCACGGTGTCCTTGTCACATGAAGGCATCCGTTTGTGACAGTGCTGTCTTTAAACGCTGCACTGTACTGTTGACGGATATGTTGAGCGTCTCAAACCCGAGTTGTCACGATAATAAAAATACAAGCAGACAGATATTTTCAACAAGCTTTTGTATTGCGACACAACGGCTCAAATGCTTTAGAAAAAAAACAACAACAACAACCTGTCAGTGTAACGTGTGATAGGACACTCTAGTCCTCTCCTGTCACACACTGAAAGATGATAAAAGGGGCACGTGAGCGTATTTATAGACGGCTGGGGTGAACAGAGTATTCCAGAAGGGTTTCATTTTGTTGCGTTTCTCATTGAAATCCGAGAGCGTCTGGTATCCTACTGGAAATTGACGGAGGTATTTTCACAACTGCTAAACTTTAAACACCACAACCTCTGGCCACATGGCAGATAACAAACAGACTGTGACTGTGACTGAGGCACGATATGTGCCCACGATTGTTTTACTTCACACATCAACTTTGACTTTACACTTGCCAGATTTTGTTCTACATGCTAGTTGGAAGCTGTAACGTTTATGATTATCATTTATTTCATGAGGAGTAAAGATGTGAACATGTGTGCATTTGTCTGTGTGGACAATAAATCAAAATGAATCGGAGCAGATGCCCTGCAGAGACCCAACTGATGAGTACATGATACGGTCAAAATTTAAAAAAAAAATAATCTTGCTTCTAATGCACAGACACTGATCTCCCATGCGATATGTCCATTGGAGTCTATTCTCTGGTTAATGATTGTTGTTAAATATTTATTGTTGCCGTAACACATGCAAAGATCTCATCACGTGCACTTGACATCCCCATTGCTTTCTTATTCACAAATGTTTTCATATTCATGAGCATATTCGAGACTACTGCCTCTTTGTATGGTTCATGATCTATATGCTCCAACTACATCTGTCTAATATGCTGCATGTTCTCAGCTCTGTGCATCATTACCATAAGAAAGAACTGTTTTCCACCTTCAGGACTAATTAGGAAACTACAGCTATTTGAGATGGGGAGAGATGAGATCTGAGACTCAGGGTACTTCTATAGGATGAGACATATTAGTCAAAGACCTTTCCTTTGGGATGCCACGTCCACGGTGAGATTACACAGGGGGCCCTTCCTCACAAACACACCACTCCGCATCCATCCATCAAAGTGTCAGCCTGTTTCTTCTCTCCTGCCCACCCCCCACCCCCCAAGATATTATGTTGAGGCAGCGTCCCGATGCAGTGACTCGTCGTGTCTTGTAGCTGTGTAACCTGTACATACTGCACATCTGACTGACGTCAAAGCCGCGGCGGCTTCTTGTGTTGGCCATCTCGGTCGGTCCCACATGGGTATAGGATGCAAACGCATCCATGGCCACGCACATATACGTCTGGACAGCCTGCCGGGTCCCCACAGACCCGCGGCGAGCACCTCAACACAGCGCTGATGGGTTGTGGCGTTGAGAGACCATCTGCAACTGTGTCACAACAGATTACAGTGAGCGGGAGATGTATACAAAAGACGGAAGAAGATGAGAGAAGAAGGGTGAAAGGAAGGAGGGGGGCGAAGGATCAAACCCTCCTTCTAGAAAGCCTCTCTTTGTCTTTCTCTCAGAGACGAGTCCTTATCCTGGAAGAAAGGACTTAATACCTAAACCCCCACTTCTCTCCATCCCTCCTCTGTTTTCCTTGTCCCTCCATCGCTGCCCTGCTTGGTCTCTCTGTTGCAAGCGGGGACTGCTGAGGGACAGCCGTGTCTCAGCTGTAAAGCTCGGTGTTCCTCCTGGGAACCTGGCTAGGAAACCGATCTGCGCAACATGAGGAGTACAAAGACCTTGGGGTTTACGCATCGCAGAGCTAGCGCCATGTATCGAGATGTGTCTGACGTGGGAGTAGCCATACCTGTCTTATCGGATAACAGCTAAATGGATGACGGAGGAGGAGGACGGGGCACAGTGGGGGTTGGATGCTGTTTGTGTTTGACACAGGCTAAATACTGAAAGAGAATGAATTCATATTGTGTGCTCAACAACGGTCTTTGCGTGTATAATAGCACTAATTCCTTTTATTCACAGGCACCACTCATAGGTCACAAGGTCACCTTAAAAAACAGAGACATGAAAAACTCATCGATAAAATCACAGAGAACAGAGGAAATAATCAAAGAAACGTAAGAGGAGTTTTTAGTGGAATGTTCAAAAATTATTTCATGTGTTTATACGATTTCCAGGCAATTACTCTTTTGCCTGCAAAACATGATCAGCTCATTAATTCTGCTTAAATTATGATGTAGTACCGAGAACAGTTCCACTGTAATGCCTCCACCAGTAGTTCCAGCCTTCTTTTATGTGTAAATCCATGAAAGGAACCATGTCTGGATAGTTTTATTTTTAAATTATTATTATTATTATTAATAATAATCATTTTCTATTTTTTGGAATGAATGTGTGGCTTTGTTGCACCGATCTGTTTGCAGCTGTGCTTTCAGTTTGGGAGGCTTTGCCCCTGTGAATCTGTTACTGTTGTCCACGGACATATTTGCCAGTTAGCAGATGCTCCCTCCATATGATTTACACATTAAACGGAGAACAACACCTTGGCTCTAAATCTGAGCGCTGGCGTACAGGCGCTGCCGCTGTCTCCCACACTCTGTAGGTATAAAACAGAAACACCTCGTGGCTCTGCCAAGGCTTTTCCGAGCTTTTGTTATCGATGGCATTCATATTTCTCTGTTTCTGCTTTTTCCACTAATATATTGCACACACACACACACACACACACACACACACACACACACACACACACGCCTGGCTCAGCCCCAAGGTGTTAGGTCGTCCGTATCAGTGAGATCAAGTCTGCGGCTCCACTGTGTGCTGATGTATCGAAGAATCCTATTTTGCTGTTCTATTGTGTGAGTGGAGATAGAGGCCCATCACTGACAGCGCAAGGTCATTGAACACATCAGCACAAAGAGCCCCATTTCCCACTCGGTCCGTACGTGAGAGTATGTGCACCCTCTCTCGCTGTCTCTCTGCCTCTCTGTCACACACACACACACACACACACACACACACACACTTGTTCTGCTGCAGTCACTGTCTCTTATTCATTCCCTCTATAAGCTCTGAGCAGACAGCTCCTTGAATGCCCTGACCTCAAATGTGCTGAAATAGCCACAATAGTCTCCCAGTCCACAAATATATCAGGCCTCTTCATCTGGATCCGGTGACTCAGAACTCATATTTATCAGGATGTTGAAGAGAGTGGAGGACAGATCACACTGTGCACTGGATCATGTGAAGTGGTTGGTGAAGAAGCAGCAAAAGCAGGAAAGAAGAAATGGACGCATAGTGTGCATTGATTATGTTCAGGACATACGTGTTTATGTGCAATCACTGTACTATTTTTTTACACATTCACACATACACACCTCTCATCCCACAAGCGTTATTTTTATTGTGTGATCATTGTGTTTGGTTACATACCAACTGTTGCCTCTGTGCCATTATTCTATTCTCCAAAAGAGCACATCAGCGGCAATGGCAGCGAATCACCAACTGATGCAACTCCAAAACTACATGAGCCCAATCTGTGGGTTGATGAGATGTAATGGAGGCCGGTGGGGCTGCGTGGCGTAAGTCCTGGGACATGCATTAGGAATTGATGCTACAGCCCATGGGCTTTGGCTGATGGATAGTCTGAGAAACAAACAGCAGTACTTTCCTGTAAAGTCAAAGATAGTTCCGGCATGGGCATGTTTCATGGAAGGCAAATTGACATGACATAATGTGAAGAGTTGTGTCATTGAGGTGTGACACAATCAAGCAGTAACATGACAAAATGCTTCTGATTTCATTTTTTGTGGAGATGTGACCAAAACATCCCCGGTCTCACATTGGTAATACACGTAATGGAACGACAGCAAAAACAATAAATCAGCAGGAGAGAGGGTTATCAGAAGATTGATGGTTCAAATCCCTTTTCAATTCCTAGAGCCCAAGACTCTGAAGCCCTAATTGCGCCAGCATGGGGCAGCTGGGGTCAGCCGGTTTGAGAAACGGGCTCGGGGCCACAAGGTCATTGGATCGATCTCCAGAATTGCACTTTCCTTCTTGAAACGTTTACAGCTTTGGTGCCCTTGATCAAGACCCGTTCCCAGTCTCTCTTCGGGTTCCACCAAGGGTGTCTGCGTTCCTCTCTATTGCAAACTCAGGAAAATACATCAGGCAGTCTAGAGGGAAGTTTACTCAAGTTAATACATGGATTCTACTTGACCCCCTCTAGACTGCATAAGATGCGTCTATTACCTGATAATCTGTGTTGGAAATGTGGAACACAGGCGGGGACTTTCCTACATGTGTTATGGGAATGCAGTCTGATACAACCATTTTGGGTGAAAGTATCAGAACATCTAGGGTAGGCTCTGGAGATTGAGATCCCAGTCTCTCCAAGATTAGGCTTACTGGGCGACCAATCACAAGTAATGGGAGTGTCAACAAGATTTTAAAGTTATAAAGGTCGGGACTGTCACGGCAGCTCGGAATATCCTCAGGTTATGGAAAAGTACATCTCCACCAGATTATAAAAAATGGATAGAAAGCATCATACAAACAGATGTCAGCGAGAGTCAGTGATGGGGGATGAGAGGGGGCTTACCACAAGCCTATAGGAACAACTGGATATGAACTGAGGTGATTGTACAGCTGTGACTGAATTACTCTGTATTGGCATGTATATGTAGGTACCATCTACCAGGGACCCACTGGGACCCCACCCAAGAGAACTGTCTCTAAATTTGAAAACAAACCAACATTGGTTGATGATCAAGTTCTGAAGCTTCTCCATCCATCCGCTGTGAGTGGATCTCACCTCTCTGCTCTGCATGCAAATACACAAACACAGCTCCTGTTTGCTGAGACCACAACTGCATTGTTGTTTACTCTCAAGAATCTGTATCTATTACGAGTGGAGCATGCAGGTTTCATGCAAATCAGTGTGAAAACAAACCCTGTGTATTAGTTTGCTGTGGCTTGTGTTGACCAGTGCATTCATTTAGAACACCGATCATCAGCCGGATTGTTTATTTGAAGTGATCACAGGGAGACAGACACAGCCTTATAAGATACACAAATAATAACTATTTCATCATCTTTTATCTCCAGTCAACTGGTGTTTATTTATTCATGAAATATCTATCTAACCTCCTTTTACTCATTCATACAGTTCAGGTCTATGTGTATATACACTACTTTATTTTCTATTGCATTATCTTTTACGTCTATAATTACTACTGTGTGATGTCTCTTTGTTCTGTTACCACCTTATATCAACATTCATCTTCTGCCACATAGAGGTCCTTACATCGACATACAACTTATATTTTATTCGTTCATATGTTTTTTTCTCCCAGTATTCCATGTCCTATTTTGGAATCTGATCCGTTAACGTTGGCACTGAGATAATTAAACAATCTGTGACATACGTGCTAAACCTGGGCTAAGGATGTGGCCATCAGTCATCAATACATGAGAGACACAAACACAAGTAAACACAAACTGCACAAACTTTACTTCCATTTGATGACTTTGTGATTGCTTCTCCAAGTTTTGAATGAATGTGCAACATTCACACAAACCCCTACTCTGACTACCACTGTTTTATATTCCTGAATACATCATTTAACATCATTGTCCTTCATTCACAAACATACAAAACCTAACCTCCAAATAATTTATAGCCTATGTTAATCAATAGCCTAAGTAACTGGAATTCAATTACACTTTTGTCTTTTGATTGAAGTTTGTTCTTCAAATAATGATATGATTTTTACATAATGCTGTCACATGTAACTAGTTACTCCCCAACAGTGAGTATCATCCAGTGCATCCCAAAAGTGTTGACACTTTTTATATTCATGGCAGGTATTGACACAGATTGTTGATTTCGTTTGAGGACAAGAGCTTCTAATATGTTGTTCTGCTTCTCAGAAACAAGGCAAATAGTGGCAAACAACTTGTCGTCGGCAGAATATCCCCACAAATTTGTCAGGATGTCAAGAAGAGGTCGAGGTTTTCTGTTGGTGGGTGGTACTGGACCCTAATACTCATCATACTCCTCATACTATCCAAAACAGTAAAATGAGTGTAAAACGGGGTGGAAATTTGGACCTGAAGCAACACAAATGACAACCTGAATTCATCTTCATCTAAACTTCATCTCTCCACCAGAGTCAGGCAAGATTTGCCCCAACTGAATCGTTTTGACACTGGTCATTGACCGACGCATGTCCTGGCTCATTAGTACCCTGAGAAAACAGATGGACACTGTGGCACAATCACCCCAGTAACCCTAATTCACACTACTGCAGCATTTGTATACAGTGTTCTGCTTGGATTGATAAGGCATGTACATCCAGAAACCCCCAGTCAGCAGTCGGTTCTTGATACTTCTGTAGGACGAGCAGCACAGCCCTCACGACCCATCTGAGGACCGCAACGACATCGGATCGTCACACAGATTATTGTCTTCCTACTTCGACCATAATGCCAAACGGCCTCTGTGCTTTAGATGCACCTACACAAAATGGAATTGTGTTTAAAATGTGGCTGCTGTATCGGGGGTGGGGGGGTAATACCATGAAAGGGAAGAACCAGTGTCCAAAGCGTTGGTATGAATTTATACTGTGACTGACAAACTGTGAATCCACTGACATGTGTGTGTGTGTGTGTGTGTGTGTGTCATCCATAAGGATCTTTCCTTGGTAGTGAGCATTAACATTAAGTAGGACTGTGTGTGTGTGTGTGTGTGTGTGTGTCTGCGCAGTGCAGCACACGACATAAATATTGCAGTTGGTTCTTAACCATCCTCTAGAGTCTCCTCTGGGCAACTAGAAGTGAATAATGCATTACAGAGATGCTGGAAAGATAGTGCTTTATTACAGTTTTGAAGTATAATATGAGTTGTTTGCCTCTGGAACTGTTCAGCAGGGGAAATGGTGCTACTTTATTATGGACCTATTTTATGGGACATTCTATAATTTGCTTTCAGTTGATACATATTAAATATTTCAGGTCATCATGTCAATCACCAAGGAGACACACAACGGAGGATGGGGGGGGGGTATTATTATTCACAGAATTAGCACACATCAATAATATTTGAGAGGTACAATCAAAACCAAGCTGCAGTTTTCTTTTCTTTTCTTTTTTTTTTCAGATGTGCCATTGTGGTTTCCTTTGAGCGTGTTTGCTCACTAATGGTGTTTCCATGGTGATAAGAATTTCTCCCTCAACGAAACAATGGCTCAAATGGAGTATTAAACAGAATCAAAGCAGATTGTGGATCGAAGATAACGTTGTTGTTTTTTTCATGGAAAAAGGCAGTCTTTGGTGCAGCACAAAAATGAATATTGTTACTGGTAGATATTAAAATAATGCTGTCATGTTTATATTTTAAGTTATATATATGTGTGTGTGTGTGTGTTTTACTCTATTGCACTGATCGGGTGGCTTTTTTTGCTCTATGTGTGCAGATATGTGTGTGTGTGTGTGTGTGTGTGCTACCATCCACAATCAATTATAACGCCACCATACATTAACACACATAGGACTTTAAAGCATGGCAATAGTTTCTTGTCATATTTATCAGAGAGGAGCCAAAGCAGCGTCGTGGATTAATTCTTTAAAAATGGCACAAATAGGGCAGCCAGCAACTCGAAACTGACTGGTCTACTTCAGGAGACGGAACACTGAGAGGCCTGTGCAGGTTCTTTCATCTGGTAAACAAATGTCCAAGATCTAAAGGCTTTCCCTTAGTTATTGTGCTAGCCTTGGAGAGCGAAGCCATCCCATTAGCATTTGAAGGAGCTAAATATTAGCTAAGAAAGAGAGAGCTCCCATTTAGAGGCATGAGAAAAAGTCTGGTGCCTTTGGTACCTAACCATCTGTGCTGGCTCCTCTCCCTGCACTGCAAACACACCATCAGGAGCTGCTGAGTACTAATGTCACATACTTTGAGCTTTGCCTCTGAAAATAGGCATTTATAACACCGCGTTGATTAATTCAGATGTGCCCCGGCGCTTTGCTCCCATCCACATAAAGCCATTTCGACTTTAGATCAAGCAGGCAATTTTCCGTCACAAGTCCAATTTTTGAAAATCTCTGTGGATGTTTTAGCAGCAAACTGTTAGTGGGGTGTGATAATGAGCACGGGAGTGTGGGAGGAAGCTAAACGGCTCTCGAAATACATCAAACTGCCTCGACACATGACAGTTTAAGGATCCCCTATCAGGAACTGTGTCGGGCCTCCTAGAAAGTTCTTTGAGGACTTACGGATTATACGGAAGGTGTGTGAAAATCAACAGCTGACTGTCTGTTTGCCCAAAAACATTAGAAACGTCTTCAGTCAAAGCTTTTCTGTGAACCTCTGCCCAGCACCAGGGAGTCTTGGACTTATTTTGATTTATTCTGGACATTATGCAAGTACATTAGTCAGAAAAGAATGTCAAGATGGTTGCACCCGATTGCAGTGAGTCACTAATTTCCATCTAAATATATATATATATATATATATATATATATATATATATATATACATACACTACTGTTCAAAAGTTTGGGGTCCTCCTTTTTGAAACAAAGCCTTTTTTTTCTCAATGACAACGTTAAATGAATCAGACTCTTCTAGACATGTGGTCAATGACGATTCTAAGCTGTGAACATCTGATTTTAATGGAATCTACCTCCACCTACAGAGGCCTTTTCCACCAGCCATCACTCCTGTGTGCTAATGCTACATTTTGTTAGCTAATCATGTTAAAATGTGAATGGGGATTAGAAAACCATTATGTTTGCACACATGAAAACGGTTGATTCGAAAAACTAAAAAACTGGAATTGTCTGGATGAACCCAAACTGTTGAACGGTAGTGTATATATAAGAAAAACATGAGATGAAAACAAATTAATTTAAACAAATTTAAAAATTCATCTGAAATAATAAGTTTTAATATAATGTCACAATGTTACTGATTTTTTTTTTTACCTCTTCTGGGAAGCACGCTACATTAGTAATGACTTGGATTGTCAGGCAGTTGGTTCCATTGAGTGATGGATTTGTAGGAGATGGGGGATTGACTGAAAGCAGCTTGACAACGGTACGTTACAATCACAGCTCAAGACGGACCTGCTTCATCTTATTGACCGAACAGATCGGAGCTGCACAAAGGTTTGCAGTGGAGGAGGAGCAGCATTATTAGAGAAATAAAGAAATATTAGAATATTGAATCAGGTTCAGTGATGATGGTTTGTCTGCTGTTCAAAGAAACTGCTGCTGGAACAGAGTTGCTACATGACGAGTGTCTCTCTCGGTCCTGAGCTCTTCGCAGCAGTAGCCACTGAATTAGTGATAAACCTCTTCTGTTTTCTTCTCTCAGAAATCAGTACACAGGACTGGGCATGGAAGGGAAGGTCAGCTCTGGAAGCTCCACCCCGGTGAGGAACCAGCACGTCACATCGTTACTCTCGTTAGCTCATTTCTACATTAACAAAATCAACTCACCACCTGCATCAGCACCAGTGTCACCCATTGCCCACACCAAGTCCCTGGAATGTAGGCGAGGGTCATTATTTCCTCACAGGTGCACCTTTCTCCCCATTAGGTTCATTTTTATCAGTCACAAACCGCGTGTTCGTTTTCTGCCTGGACCACCAAAAAACTCTGTTTCAAGTGTAATCAGAACAAACCCAAAGTGAAAAAGTGTTGTTCAGAGTTGTTGTTATTCACCATGAAACTCCTCGGATACATTTGACGTGTTTTTTGTTGTTGTGGTATTTTAGACAGAACTGAAATCTTAGTTTAATATTTGATTCAAACCAGTTACATCCAACTTTGTTATGATTTCATATTTCATCATTTCAAAGGTTAGCGTGACATTCGGGCGACAGTTTAAACGACATACAAAGATGAGTGAAAGTGGGAGGAGCGAGGAGAGATTTGAACATGATTGTTTTATTCTTTGTCTTCTAACTTATTCCTCCCACTCTCTCAATAACATTCCAGTCACTTGTCTGTATTTGGATCATAGAGAGTCAGGGTCTCCGTGAGCACTGGAGGTCGCTGACAAGAAAGACAAGGAGCAGATGGTGGTCTTTGTCATTCCTTCCTCTTTTCAGCCTGCTGGCAAACTCGCCACCTCTCTCTTTCTCTCTCTCTCTCTGCAGCAATCCAAGTGTCTGAATGGGCCTCAACCTCGGCGACGATCCCGTCCTCGTAGGCACGGACCTCCACAAGCAGATGGCGAGATTATTTGCAGCAATTAGTTCTTTGACACAATCACTAGGAATGTGTTTGCTGCAGAGATTTGGGGGTGCACGGTTGAACGTGTTCAATGTTATTCCTTCTTGAAGTCCCGCCAAAAACCATCAGAAGGGGTCCGGAGAAAAGAAAAGAAAACGTCAGTATGAGGCTGCTGTGGGAAATTTCCACAATTCAGCTCCTATCCATCATTTGGAAAGTGAACATAAATTCAATATTTATGGAATGATTCCAGCCTGTTTTGATGACATCGGCGCTACACGTGTCAATCCTGGAGCAGTCTGCAGCCGTCAACTGACATGTCAACCTGCCCGTCGTCTGTCGCCCTTTCATGTTGTGTCCGTTGTGCAGTAACATAAGGGCTGTAATCACAGATACCCCAAAGACCCTCCAGGTCATGAGGTTGAGTCCCTCATTAACTGTGACACTGGTGTCTTCATCGGTCCTTTCTTTAGACACTTTCTTTGTGGGATTCACACCGTTCTTTATCACGTTCCGTCCCTTCCCACTCCGGCGGATTAACCAGCCCCGGTGACGGCAGCTGGAGCAGAGGGAGTCTCTCTCTGTGTTCTTCTGTTTGACCCATCTGGTCAAGAGGAGCTTTAAACAACAATTTCCGCTGCACAACTTTCACGGTCCTTTCTGATTTTGAAAAAAAATAAAAATAAAAACAAACACAGTTTCAGCATGATTTGAACCAACTGAAGACAATTTAATGCAGCGACCTCTCACAAGAGCCATGGCGTCGATGAGAGCAACCGTTGCTGTTGTTTGCTCAGAGACTCCATTAAGAAGCAATTTGAATCATTAGGAAATGCATGTTTCTCCATTAAAAGGCACAAAAGCCGATTGTCTCCGACTGGTGCTGAGTAGGTTCAGATTCAAACTTCACCTCAACATTGCTTCGCTAAGATGGTGCGTGTGTTTGTGTCCATGTGTTGGTAGAAGTCGGTGTGTCCACGTGCGTGTGCGTGGACGGTTGCTCAGGTTGCATAATGTAAACAGCGAATGCACCTGTGCAAATGACAGAGACAACTGGTGTGTTCAGCTCAGCAGCCATCAGGGACAGAAGCATGTTGTTCAAACTGTGTCACCAGGAGAGAACAAGAAAAACGTGTGGCCCCACCGGAGGTGAAGAGGTAACAAAGTACACATACTTTGTTCCTAAGTCGCACTTTTTGCACAAAAATCTGCACTTTCTACGTCAAACATGAATTTTTTTTATAGCGTCATTGCCCTTCCATATCAGCCCGTTCCTGAAGGTTTATATATATGTATATACATGGGGGGGGGGTGACAGAATGGCAGTGAGAGCTCACCGTGACGTGGATAAAGGATAAGTTGACATTGATGATGATGGAGCAGATTCGGAGCAGCAATTTGTCACTGGCGATCATTTCTTCATTCCTCCATTCATCCCTCCACCTCAGCTGCCTGTTGGATGTTGTTTTTACCGTTTGAGCCCAGAGAGAACATGCTTTGTTACATGTTTCCACTGAAGTTAAACCCTGAGATGGCCTTGGATCAAAAGGCCACATTACACCTGACGGATCAGAATCTTTGTAGTTCTGTTGTTGACTATTACAAATACTTCTTCATGTGGTGAATGAATCTCCACACGTCTTTTATTATTATTTGACTTTAAAATGGTTTAAGTTTACACTTTGTGAATTCTATGAATAGGATGTGCGGTTCTTGAACCACTAACAACACAAATGAACATCCACACTAAAAGCCCATGGGCACTAGTGTCTAATTGCTCCCAAAAGTACACAACATTTTTAAGTAGAAGTACCTAGATTAACAGACCCAGATATCGGGGTTCTTCTGGCTTCATCTTTGATAAAGTTGCCATAAGATTCTGACACATAGTTATGTAGACGGAGAGACCGTAGGAAGAAGGACCTTGAAAGTATCAACCCCAGTGACAGCAGGACGATGTCCCTGCTGAAGGAAACCCTCGTGTGTGGTGACTCTTACCTGCTGATAACCGTCTTTACACTTTCGCTTTGGCTGTTTCCTGTGTCTCATGGCTGTGCACTGGTGTTTCAGTTTATTCTCGTCTCCACGCGTCCCTCCTGTGTGATTACCTGCCCAGTGCTGATGTTTTGCACCTGTGTCTTGTTCCCAGTTCTCTGTCCTCCCTGGTGCCCTTGTGTTTTATCCAATCAGCTCCCTGCTTTCCCTCATGTGTTCCCACCTGTGTCTTGTTTGGTCTCATTTGCAGTTCTGCTGAGTTGTATTTAAGTCCTTGGTTTCTTTGCAGTCGGTTGCTTCGTCTGTCTCACATCCTTTTGCTGTCAGCACCTGTGTCATCGGTGTTTTCCATGTGTTCCCTTTGTGTTTTTCCCCCTTGGACTTTTAGTTCTGCTTTTGTCCTCGGTGCCAAACTGATATGCTTGGATGGGGAATGAACTGATGCACAGAGAGGAGGGGATGAGACCTGCTGTGATGAAACAAATTAAAGTGCAGGAGTTGAGGGTTGGGTTGTGAATTTCTCTTGGAGATGAATAAACTCCTGAGAGAAATTCACATTTCCAGCAGCGACAGGTCGAAAAAGATTCAAGATTCAGATGAAAATGACAAAAATGAAATTTCCTGCCGATGCGCTATCGGCTGCATTTTGTGACTATTTACAACACGTCAGTCCTCAGACCTCACATCTTAAACAGTGAAGATGACAATTTATCACAATGTGCTGCAGCTTACTAGCTAGCAAGCTAACTTTAGCATTCAGTGGGTAGTACTCTTCATTTCTGCATACTCATTCAGTGTGAACACACTTATGTACCCAAAACACTAACTTTGAGGATGGAAGTACGCGATCTGAGACACAGCACCGGTGCCACCATGTATCAGGATTTAGTGGCGTTTCGACAACACAAGTCACATGCAATCACGAGCCGGTACCACCCACAAACAGGTGTGTCCGTTTGAATAGTAACAGAGCTGAAGCATGCACTCGTGATCTGAAGAGACTGAACCAAGAGAGAAGCTTGAATACACAAAGACGTCTCACGACTACACCCGCAAGGCTGAAGCTGTTGAAATAATCAGAACGCAGCACGTTGGTCCTCTGACTTTTATTATCCTCACACACGCGCGCGTAGCCGAGTAGTCGACCAAATCAATTCAGAGACACTAGCTAATTTAGTGGATGGGTGTCTGTCTCCAAACGGTGTAGCCACAACAAACAGAGAGGTTCACCTTTCAGCCTTATCTGATAATGAGTCTCTAGTTACCAGTAAACCTTTAGGGAAGTACAACCTGAAGGGCCAGAGGAAGTTCCAGACAGCAAACACAAAGAAAGAGGAGCCATGAGATAAAGCTGCTCATGTTCCCACTTTTGTTCGAGGCAACTTAGAAGTGTTTATCTGCAGTTCAGTCTACACTGGCTAAGTACAGTACTGAAGACAAACAGTAAAAAAAAAGGATGGAACAGGTTTGTTGAGGAGTGTCCACTGTGACCCCTTGGGACTGAGCTGTCTAACTGTGTAAAATGTAAAAGAAAATAAACTCTACAGACCAAAGTTAAGGAGTGTGCACACTGTTTGTGTTCCTGTAGGCACAAGACAAATCACTGTAAACACTGCAGGAACAAATAGATCAGGGTCTTCAGTCCTGAAACGAGTCAAACGTTTCAATTCTATATTCACTTCAACTCTCAGAGCTCAGATCTGTATTGTTTGTGTAACATTCTGGTTAGCTCCCTTTTCTGTGCCCCACTGGCTGGTTTCTGTACCAGTTTGGAACAGTTTGGAACAGTTACAAGCTTGTTAGCATGGTCGCTAATGGGGCAGTATAAATATATTTGTAGAATTACCAATCAGGCTAAATAATAAATGGCTGGAGTTTGATAGCAAAGAACCGTTTGGAGCAATGTGGTGTTCAGTGTCTTACTCAAGGACACTTTGACACTTTGGAGGAGCTGGGATTCAAACTCGGAACCTTCTGATTAGTGGGTACCACTCCCTACCTCCTGACCAACATAAATGTGAAATACTGTGAAATCAGACAGGATTTAAATACATCTGGCTCTTGGTATTTCCGTGTGTCAGTGTACTATTGAACAAAATAATCCACACCACCTGATCTGGAATTAATACTGTGTGAAATGTGAATCGTTGTGTTTGCGTGTTGGACCTCCTGTGTGAGGTTAAACTGGACGGTGCTCTCCCTCTCCATGCACCACGCTGCATGTAAAAAAGCTACCATTAAAGATTCATACCAGTTTCCCCTTTGAAGCTGTCCTTGAACCAAACATTGTTGCACACATTGCTGAGCTGAACAGTCACATCCCATGGCAACGGAAAACAGAGAGAAAGACACAGAGACAGGAGGAACTAAAGCCATTTAAGGCCTTCATTATTCATGGCGGAGGAGATCGGGATGGTTCCCATAAAGTTTCGGACATTAAGCCTCCAAAGCCGCACTGAGGTGGGTGTCATCCCTGCTCCACTCAGACCTCAGGGCCTCCGCATGGATGTTGCCAGAAAACACTCGGGATTCAGGCTGAACAGAAGCTGAGCGTCCATGGCAACCTGCTGTAGGTGAAAAAAAAAAAAAAAAAACAGGAGAGGAACGGAGATGGTTGTAAATGAATGGGGTGGCGCCAGGCAGTCTGCCCGGCGCCACGACTCAATAGACGGCTGAGAGGGAGGGAGCTGAGTGGCGGTCAGGTCGTGGAGTGGAGGAATGCGAGAGACACAATAACACACAGCTGGGGGAAGGAATGGCAAGGGGGCGCTGCCAAATTGGCTCTGGTCCCGCTCGTTTTTCCTGCAGTTGGGACCGTAGACTCTGAAAGTGAAGTTTGTTTCATTGGTGTCAGAATGGCAAGTTGGTTGGTTGGAAATGTCCATGTGACTTATTTATCATAAAGGATGTTTTCTCTCATGAACAGTCGACGAACAGACCAATCCAAACAAAACAAAACAAAATAACATTCAGTGGCTGTTGACAGACTGGAAATCATGATATAGAAAAAGACATGGCATGTGGAGGCCACAACTCACAACTCCCAATACAAATGATATAGTCCATCTTTTTTTCCTTCTGAGAGTTCGTGAAGTGGGTGAGTTTCAGTCCCTAAGCAAAGCTGCATGTTGTCTGCAAACAGTTGCTCTGGATCAGAATCATCAGTCACTAATGAGTCGATGTGCGTAATTACGCATGAATGACTCCACTGGCACGGAACACGGAACCTGCCAGCTGATGCTGATCAACGTGGTGAAGTGATGATCTGGTGTGAGCCCCCCCCCCCCCACACACACACACACACACACACACAACAACAACGCTCGAAACAAACTG
>CAAKHB010007473.1:65987-78945 GCA_901007665.1 Aeoliscus strigatus | reverse complement strand
TATTCTTTCATGATTAGTGCATTATCACACACTTTTGCTACATTTTCTCCACTTCCCCAAATTGGGAGACTCTCTGGCCCAAAGGTTTAAAGTCTCATTAGCAAGTAATATGAGTTATAAACACTTTGTATGAGTATGAATTGTTGTGTCACTATAGAAAGCTGCTTGGCAGCATCAGGCTGAAGTACACTGACCCCCGAGGTCAAATCAGGACCCTGGGTGTCTGTCTTGACTGGACCATGGTCGGAATGGGGGAAAGACACTGCTACACCTGTGTTACTGCCAGTGTTGTCAGAGATCAAACAGCTTGGCCCACCATTCTGCTCCTGACCTTTTTTTACACACCGGGGGTGTGCAATAACAGTGCAACATTCCCAGAGTGAACCTTATTGGAGAAAGAGGAGATACACACACATCACCGCTAGGTGCAAGGCAGTCAACAGCGCCAAAGGAAAGGGGGAAAACCAGCCTGCACACTGCTCCAAGTCAACATCCCAACACTCCAATGAGCCAACAAAGAGAGGGAGACACATCATGCACATTCATTGTCACACATCAGATGAATATATTGTTCCTCCCTTCAGGTGCTGTTTACCCTCGGTCTGTGTCAGCGGTGGGACTGTGACCACTAAAGGAGTGAGCCATCGGTGTGAGACCACTTAGCTGGGCTGCAGACGTGCACGCGGTCCACCTGGTGAGTGACGGTTTATCTGATGTAGAGCTCGTCCGGTACTCAGTCCCTCAGGGTTCAGAGTCGGCCTGGATCGGCCGCTCGCTCTCGGCTGCGGCGCTTTCTGTGAATGCGAATGGCACTCGTCATTGTGTTGTGTCCAGCGTCTAGAGACGGAGATATTATCGTTTGAAAGAACCAGTGAGCGATGACGCCTTCAGAGATTATTCAGGTGCTGGTGAATAAAAGTGGGACGGCGTCAAACAAACAAACAAACAAACCACTCAGTGGACGCCCCACCGCTCCTCTGCTGTCTGTCTTTTTGATTGACACTTTTTCAGGATGTGACAAAAACTGCATGATGTGAATGGAAAATGTCAGTACACTGTTACAGAAATAAACATCTATAAATAATTGACTCCGTTTCGGAGAATGTCACATCTGTTTTCATCCACTCAGTTTTTGTCCCTGAATAAATGCTAAATGGCGATTTTGTGTTGGGAATGATAAATGATGATGAGGTATGGCTCCATTTACATTCCACACAGCTGGTTTATTCTCTTTAATCCGCTTTAGATTCATCAAAATCACTTTACTCCATTTTTTTTATCAATTCATTTTGTCTCTTATATTTTCATTTGTCTCATACAGTTATGTGCGGACGGCGTTTTTGTGTATCGTTCGTTTCGTTTTTCTTAAACTTAGGCTGTTTGGTGATTTATAACAACAGCCAAGGCAGATGTGTGTTTGTAGGGCTGATTGTAACAACCTACATTTGCGGATTCTATCGTAGAACGTAGTTTTACACTTTTAGTCATTTCATATTTTGTCAGGTCATCATGGTTCTAAATTCATTAAAAATGATGAATAGAACATTTGTTAATCAGTGGCAGAATTGTATAGATTGATCCCTGTGGAATTATTATTCAAAAGGATATTGGGAAAATTCAAAAACATGTTCAACACCTAATTAAAGCGGCTGAGTCATCATGAACCTCCTCAGAAGCCTTTGAATCCGGCACCTGTGCTGGAGAGTTCTGCCTCACACAGACTCGGTGGAACCTCTGGCCCAAGCTGTCAGTTCTGCTGCAAATCGGTGATGACGTTTATGCCGGATTAAACCTAGTTGGCTCAGCGTCAGAGGCCCATCTGGTAATTGATCGGTAACCATGATCCCCGGCTCATCCAGAGACCCTGGCCAGGTGTCCTTGAGCAGCAACCCAATCCCTAAATGCTGCCGATGCTGTGTCGTCAGTGTGTGCTTGTGTTAGCAACTTGACACCGCACTTAGCAGCCTCTGCCAACAGCATGTGTCAGGACGTCAGTGAGGCGACATTTGGCGTGTTGGTCCAGTTCTAATTTGACAGCAGTTTACAAAAACATGCTTCATTCATTGTTAGCTACATGCTGTCGCAACAGATGTTCAGAAATTCAGCCAAGTCGGCCGGCACTACATTTAACCTGTTCCCATGATGTCACATGTGGAACGTCTTGTCTGTTGGGTACGAGGAAAACGACAAGAGTCTCAGCTAATGAAACCTGTGTGACAGTGGGCCAGATATCATGTCATGACATCCCGTCTTCAGTTTTCCTAGGCTCACACACACTGTGGGAAACATATCCCTCACATTTCCCATGATGCTCAAATTTTTGGCATTCCTCAATGAAACTAAGGTCACAGATACGGCCCAGCCCGTGGAGCCCCCTGCTCCCAATCGGAATGCAGAGCGCGTCAGATTATTAGCATTTGTGCATTGTGCATGTCGACCACAGAACCGCTCCACGAGCGCCCCTGTTAACTGAGTAACTGCTGCTGCAGTGACCTCTGGGGATGTATGACAAAGGCAAAGTTTCTGGAAATATGACTCAAGATATGAGTTTCTATCCTTGACGCATGAGTGCGTGGACAAATATCGTAGAGTCACACCCTTCAAACAGATCCATCCGTTGTCAGACTCGTGCATCCCCGAGCACGGCAGTGACCACTTTGAACAACAGAACGTGATGTGCTGCCCTCTGCCCTCGGTGGAAGCCTCATACGTTGGCTCATGATTTCAAAGTCATGTGTTTGTGTTTCTCATGAATGAATGAATTAGTTATTATATTATGTCAAATTATGTCAAATCGAGCAACAGGCAAAAAAGTGAAAAGTGAAAGTTCACCCTTCAGACCTATGTGAATCTTAACTTAGCTGTGGTGACTGTGATTAAACACATTTTTTTATCAAACACATAGTGTTTGTTGCCTCACATGGTGTAATAAGTAAACATTGACCTTGAAGCTTGAAGCGAATAATACTTTTCTGTTTGATTTGTATACATACCCAGCGAGAACAGATGGTGAAAAGCATCTCCTCTTCTCTTTCCTGGAGATAAATTATAGTGTGTTCAACATCGATAAACATTTACTGAATGTGAATCGGAATGACAAACACAGGTGTCCACTCCTTATGAATGTAAGCTCAGAAATATGTGCATACATATGTAGACATGTTAAATGTGTCTGCAGTGAAAAAGGACTCTGAACAGAAGTTGTAAGTGCACTGCTTTTAAGGAACGACGCTATTATCCTAGAGATACACTGTGCAAAATGCTCTGAAGTCCAATAATTGACCGCTGAGGGCTTGATGGCTTTCTGGAGCCGTTAGGAGACACCTCTGTCAGCATGCTCCGACACGGTGTGGAACATTCTCCATCCATTTATGAACAGCAGCTGTGGTCTTCCTCATCTGCGTGTCAGCTTCTTTTGTCACTTCTGAATGTGACCTCTAACTTACTGTATATACAGCACAGTGACAGAGGGTCTTTACTGTACGTTTGGTTCTTACCTGGGCTGAAGTCAGCTTTAGATTTGCATTCAGATAGTTGAAACTTCTCTTACTCTGTTTGTCTCTATAACAAGTTATAAACAGCAGTGACATTTTTTTTTCGTGGCTGGGTTTGTTTAATTGTGCACGACAGCAACAGCTGGACTTCGCTGTGTGAAGCTTCTCTGGTGAATAGATAATAATTAACTTTATTAATCCTGTGAGGGAAATTCACATTAGAGCAGCAACACCAACAGAGATAAAAAAAAAACAAAAAAAACAAATATGAACTAAAACTAAAACACACAGTGTCTAAGCGTATTTACAAAATAAGACTAATAAGACAAAGTAAGGCAAATATTGACATGTGCAAGAATGATTTGTGTGTACTGTATTTTAGATGTATTTGATGTATTGTTTTTCATAGAGACACAGAGATCCAGTGATACAGAGGGATTACGATGCACACAAGATACGTGGGATTAGACAAATGAAGAGCTGCGCTGACAGAGTTGAAAGGAGTTGCTAAGCTCCGCTGACAGGCTTCAGGCTTCACACTCCCCGGCTGGTCAGGAGTCCATGGGCATGTCTTGAATTAGCCCAGGGCTTTTCCACTAGGTGTGAATGTGATGTATGTGGAAAGAGCCCGGCTGTCTGCCATGTGTGCTGTAAATGTATTTCTCTGTGAGTAGTATTTCTGGACATTGAAAAGGGCGGGGATGAATGTCTCAGAGCCATCACAGCAAACCCACAAGAGGAAGTGTCCAAACTAGTGATACGATTGCTCGCTGATGTATGTGATCAACTGCCAATATTTCCTCCAGATGAGTCTGGACATTTGCGTTGTTGTTGTTTTTATTTGTTGAACCTTCCAAGGGAGCCTCAGGCTGTGTTTCAATATTTCACACGTTCATATGCTTTTTTAATTGACCTTTGTGGAGCACCACCTGTACACAGTGTCCTTTTTAGAGCACATTCATCCTAAGGGAGGTTGTTACACTCTTACTATGGGATGTCAGACAAAGCCGCCATTGCTCCACTAAAAGACATTGTAGCTATTGTTTTAGGCTCAAAATAAAACATGACGCATTGAATAGTATTTTACTGGGTTACATTTATCACCTGTTGGTACCTGAACGACTGAGGCATTTGGTCCACTTGACGTCGTGCAGAATGAATTTGACTTGTGTAAAGACAGAGAGCACTCTAATCAGATGTCATTTGGTTTCAAAGCTGGCAGTTTGGAGAATTAACTTTAACTGCTGCTCATAAATCTGCTCTGTTATTTGAACTGGTGAAAGACAGAAAGGATTTGACAACAGAAATGACTGTTGCTTGTGACATCAAGGTGCCGGTGCTTGAAGAGCGTTCATCACTAGCCCACTATTAGACATATTAAAGCCAAACGGTTCATTTAATGCAGGCAAACACTTCCTAGTCACACACACACAGGTCCACGTTCTCTGTGCATGAACGCATCAAACAGCAGTTGAAGAGCAGGGATGAGTGGGCTGGAAATCACGACAGCCGTTCTGCTACAAGTTGGGGAGGGCGAGAGAAAGAGCGAATAAGAGGAGGGGGTTCCATGTGGGCGTAATACCACTGTGACTGTGATTGGAAGACAACACACTGCAGCCTCAGCCCCATTTTATTGAGCAGATGAGCCAATGAGCAAGCAATGGTGTCTTGTCCAGACACCCACACGGCCTCAGCTGCTGTCCGACGAGACTGGATGTGTCACGTTGTCATGTGTCACAAATCTAAGACGTTACATCGCCCTGGATAGAAATCTGCTGCCATCCCTCTACAGATCCAATGCTTTGTGACCAGAAAATGTGATCTGGGTGCGATCGTGAATGATCAGTTACTTGCTGTAACCACCCTCGGAAATGTTTGAATTCTTTCTTATAATGACAGTTTTCACATATTTACGTCTTATCGTGTTTGATTTGTGGAGACCAATGTCACACAGGTGTCAGTGCTATTTTGGACATAATCAATGCTCCATGGTTGTCATGGCGTTTAAAGAGCTTCAGGGTTAAACAAGTGGTGTTCACCGGTTTAAGTGGTCGGTTATGCAACATGTGTTCATGTGTTAGTCGTGACATTGAGCCAAGTTTGGTCGAGTGGTGGGCGATATCAGCACACTGGAAAAAGTTGTTTTTTTGTATTTTTTTTTGCATGTGTGGTTTTTGTGTATTTTGCGGTGTTAAAATACAAATAGACTACACAAGACTACATCTGCTGTTATTTCTGTAATTCAGCAATATTGTAAAATCAGTTCAAACATGTAAACCCTCTGGTGTGAGAAGGTAGTTTACGTGCTATCTTGCTAGCTGCTTTATATGTTGTGAAAGGGTTTGTTGTCACGTTGTGAGTCGAACCAAAACAACAGATTTTTCACCCGCAAGTGATGTCACTGAACTTGGGCATCCATTGCAAGTGCAACACGCCATGAGTGCTGTTGTTATTGGTCCTTGTCATTTCCCATGACAAGTTCCCAGGCCCCCAGATCCTTTCAAACACAGGACATTACACACAGTCCAAACACACTCTCATATGAGTGTCTGCACGCTTGATGTGTGTGAGAGAGATATTTCAAGAGTTAAAAAAGCCACAGCATCCTTTGCTCTTTGACACACATGCTCAGTCTTAATTCTCTACCATACACACACACACACACACACACACACACACAGTTTATGAGGCCCTTGGTTAAATGGACAGCTGCAGCTTGTCCAGCTAAGAGGCACATTGCATGACACAAGTGCATTTACGGTCTGTGGATCACGTCAACTTTATTATAATGACAGCAGCTTCCTCAAAACAGGCAGTTTGGTCCTGAAAGAGAAAGGAATTTATGGACTTTCTTTGGCTGCTAGGGACATGGCATCAATAATGACAGTCGCTGTTGAAAAGAATGTAGCAAGTTTCAGCTGTAATGAAGTAATGTGATAAAATATGTCTCCATTTTTAATTAAAAGCCCGCCCGGTTACATATACCCTATTTTTAGTGGACAGTTTTACTGAATTTGTACTAATCTCACTAGTTCAGTGATTAGCTTTCTCCTGCAGATGATGAATATACCAGTGTTAAAAATTGGACACATATCAGTCAGAATCTTTCTGGGTTAAATTGTAACTGGCAACTGGACTTCTGGTTTACTTGAAGACGTTTCGCCACTCATCCGAGAAGCTTCTTCAGTTCTGATACTGAACGTCTGGAACTTCTTCAAGTAAACCAGAAGTCCAGTTGCCTACGATTTAACCCAGCAAGATACCATGACCTGGATGACTGGAGAACCTTCACAGACATATCAGTCAGAAGAAGATTCAGAATGATAATGAATAAATAATGTGATTATAGACAAACGTCGGCACCAGCTGAAATCAGTAACTTTTTCTCAAGAGTCAGAGCACACATGGTGTCAGCGGGATAACGACCAGACTGCACAAATGGAGGCTGATTGCTAATTTTGAACCCGACTGTGCGGCGCTTACCTGCAGGAAATGGCTGAAAGAACAGATTTTAACCACAGAAAAGTGACCAAAGAAAGCATCATGCTCCTGATTCCCATTCTGGATGATTTTGATGAGAGTCTGCCCGAAGGAACAGTAGATGTGCAGACTGGTCATCGGTCTTTTCTTCTGAGCTGTTTTTAACTCATGAATCACTGGGTTGTAACACTCTGCAGATTGTATAACAAATTTTTTACCGCTCCCATTTGTTGTGTCACTACAGCCTCGATTTGATATTTGATATATTTGACAAATATCTACACTTTGAAGACACACAATCAGTTCAGAGTGAAATGTTCTCATTAATCAGTTCGTATAAAGTAAAATAATGAACACAACTTTTTAGACACATCGCTGGTGGGGAGTGCTTGTGTCTGGGAGAGTTTGACTTTGCATTGGAAGAGACACTGCCCCACATTGTTTTGAAATCCATTTTCATAATAGTATCTTACATTTTTCAGTGGGCGCCTCTTGTTTTCCAGCTCACTCTCTTTTTACGAGACTGCCACAACTAATAGCTCACAAATCACTTTGAGCTTGAGATACATTCATCTGGCAGCATGGGGTTTTTCATTTCCAGGAAATTCTATATCTTTTTCTTTTTTCCCCCTTCTTTTGTCTTTGGCATGACTTGTATGTCCAGCGCTATCTGAGCAAGTTGCAAACGGGTTCACATCCCAAGCATAGTTTGGTTATTTCGACATGTAAAACAATATGATCAAAACAGGATAATCGTGAGGAATAAATGTGGTTTTGTTTAAAAGTGTGTGACAATCCTTTTGTCTGGTTTACATTTAAGTATTTACATTATCTTACTGGGCGAATGCTTCTCCACCAACTTGATTCAAGATAGATGGAGCAGAACCAAAGATTTCAAACATTCCTCCCATCTGCAGCATGTGTTTATCTTTGTCTTATTTAATAGTTTTAATAGTTCAAATGCAAAGCTAATAATGAATTACAACTATAAAAATAAAATGGACCTAACTTGACTACTCCACACATCCCAACAATACTTAAGTGAGTTAGTTCACCCAGCAGACAACAAAAAGCCTCATATGATGTTGTAATATGCAGCGTCACTTCTCCAACGGTTCCCAGCGGACCTATTCATAAGTAGTAAATAAACATTAGCAGATTTCTGTAAATGGCTGGATTTTCTTGTCTTTTCATTTCTAAAGTCTTCGATAAATGGCTGACGTAGTGGTCTGTCAATTCACCAAAACACTTGGTTGCAGTCAGTTTCGCAGCACATGGGATGAACCAAAGAACCGGTTCAGTGGGGTGAGTTTAATCTGTGTTTTCCTGGTGAAAATGTGTTATGTACTGAACAACTTCCTCTTAAATGTGTCACACTGGCACCTCGAACAGACATTGGACTTGGTGGGTGGCTGCTGGCAACATAACCCATCTCACTGTTCTTAAGGAAGTACAAATGAAAAGGGTCGCTGTGGATGGAGAGTAAATGGTTTTAAATCTCTTTAAATGCTGTAACTTGAAGGTGTCTGTGATTAAAAAGTTGGTAACGTCGTGTTGTTCGTGATGCCTTAGCAGAGTGATGTGTGTCTAATCTGAAGCCCAGTGTTTGACATTGATGACCATAGATTAGGAATAAATGCTGTGTTCTTTCGATTCCTGGCTGATTATACTTTCTATGTTTAGGTGATGGTTTCATATTTCCCAGGGGCTTGTCATCTGAATGTTGTCTGTCCGTCCCTGCTGCTTTTCTCTGTGTGTGCCTCGCTGTGCCTCCCCCACTTCCCATGCCTCTCTACTGCTCTCCCTCCCTGTTGCACTCTTTGTTTCACCCCATTTGCTCGAGGCAGGAGACCATCCACATGTAGACTTGGATTTGCCCGAGGTTTGGAGCCTGTAAAGGGAACTTTTCCACGCCTCCATTGCGGAGAGCCTGTTCATGATTCTATTACAGTAGTTCCTATGCTAAGTGTCATGAAAGAATCAGTGTTGTGAATCAACGCTATACAAATAAAACTTGACCTGAAATAAACCCCAGGCCTTGTCCTTGTCCTAATAATGTTTTATTATTATTCCCACAACTCACTGATGCCAGCGTTCCCAGCACGTTGTTATTCCACCAGTGGAGACTGGCCTCTAGAGGTGTGTTACATGCATTGCAATGGAATCTCTTAAAACACCATTGCAGTTAGTTGAGAGAGGAATATAATAGTAAGTTGTTGAAGCAACCCAAGCTTAGGGAAGGCAGATTTATGTAATTTGAGGCACTGTTATTTAACAATTACTATTACGGTTGATCACGAAATCAATAGAAGAGGAGGATATTTAGGGCAGGTCACTGTTTGGGACGACTGGAACCAGGTTTGGGACAGTATTATAAAAGTAAAAACACCACATAGAGACAGAGCAGCAATCCACATGTTAGCAGAGGATTGGAAAAAGGCGTGATGTGGAGAAGGAGCTGGCTTAGAGATATTCAGATAATTTGTACAACTCTACATGTGATCTACATTTCCAATTCCTTGAGATGTTTCATTAAAAAAGTGCAATATGCTGTTTTCAGGCTTAAAACCAATTTTTATGAGGGATGAGAGAAAGGTGGCAGACTGTTGGCCAGATAGCTAAAACAGCAGAATAATTCTTGCTGGGTTAAATCGTAGGCAACTGGACTTCTGGTTTTCTTGAAGACGTTTCGCCACTCATCCGAGAAGCTTCTTCAGTTCTGAACAGACTAGTGGGGAGTCCGTTTCTGTCTGTTCAGAACTGAAGAAGCTTCTCGGATGAGTGGCGAAACGTTTTCAAGACAACCAGAAGTCCAGTTGCCTACGATTTAACCCAGCAAGATACCATGACCTGGATGACTGAGAACCTTCACAGACAGCAGAATAATTCCAACAACATGGCAATGATCAAAAGAGGCTGTGAAACACTTGTAGATATGTACTTTATACACATCTGCTTACACACCTACCACTGATGGAACCACTGGCTGTAGCAATATGGGCCAATACAGAGATTCAAGGGGTACATGCAGGGGGAGGGAGCAGACATTGTTCCTGTATGCAGATGATATCCTGGTGTTGGTGGTGGACCCAAACAAGTCCTTGCAGCTCTACTGCATAATGTTGATTCCTGCTCTAAGTTATCAGGGTACAAGATAAACTGGGCATGCCTATTTTGAATGCATGCTGCCCCAGTGAAATCACACCGTTTGGATTCAGATGGACGTCGTCAGGTATGACGTATCTGTGTAGTCTCATCTATGTTTGGACTCGGGTGGATAACCAGTCAAATTGGCACCAACTCCTGCAGGAAATGTCATGAAATCTGGATTAAGATGGTGATCACTCCACAGTTCAATGATGTCACCATGATGTTACCGATGTGTATGAAACCACAGTTGTTCAAGCAATATGATAGTATTGTCAAGGACATTTTATGGGCAAGAAATGAGGATAGATATTAGATTTTGGATGAGAGCTTACGACTTGTTACTACTTACTTGTGTACTACGGGTTTGTTAGAAAAACAGTGGTATAGCTGTGACTAAATATTGGTTATTTATGTTAGCTTCTATCTCGAGTGTGTGAATTACTCAGTATTATTATTATTATTATTATTATTATTATGTATATGAAGGGATCCACTGAAACCCCATCTGAGTCTGATTGTGAAAATAAAAAGCAACAAAAACGTAGAAACTCATACCATTGGATATCATTCAATATTCTGCTACACTGTAAAATCTTCTTCTACCAAATAAGCATACCGTTCCCCATGGTACCAGAAGTGAATACAGGCGAGTTGAGCTGGTACCATGGTTTCTGTGTGTGTGGGACGGAGCCAGAGGAAACCTACACAGAGCCATGGAGGGCATTCAAACTATGAAAGTAGCTTTTATACAACTTGCTCTGGCCACTCACTTTGAAGTAGTCATAGAAGATTGAGGAGGTAACTCTGAACCATCCATGACTGACTTTGGAATCTTTCATCCCTAAAAGTTGCATTAGCTGTCTTATACACGTAGAATCTCTCTTCATGCTGCCTCCGGTAGTTTCCACAGCCTCCTTAGTTTGTACTTTGACATAACATACAAAGACATGTATGTTTCTATGCAAAGTTTGATATACTCATAGAAAATAGAAAATAAGCCTGGCAGATCCTGTGAAGTTGTAGTCAGGTGTGTGTGCATGTGTGTGTGTCCTGTCTTCTGCCTCTGGGCTGTGAGAGCTGTGATAAGGACACAGCTCTGGGTAGAACAAAGACTGCAACCCCTTCTACTGAGACAGTTACATATCCTTCATTAATCCTCTTTCTGGGAAATCACGTGATCGCACACCGCGGAAATGACACAGCACATGGTACAAACACACCCACCAGAGCAGTTGGCTGCCCTCCCACCCCAGGAGGAGACGGGTGCCATGCCACACCAGCCAGCATCCTAACATCGCAATTTTACGGGACTGAATTGACCGTGAAGTAAATTGCTAATCGATCCGTCAGTCACCCTGATCATGACAAGAAGCTCTCATCGCCAGGAATGAAGGAGATCCTCTGGAGATGTGTCGCTGTGCAGGGCTCACAGACATAGTCAGGAACAGGAGTGTGCTAGAAACCCGATGGTCCTGAACAATCAAATAGTCTCAGCTGGAGCCGTGTCTGTTTAAAAAAGGGAGCTGACGAATGGGGACATTTTCAGTTGGCGAACAGATCCCAGTATGGACCTGAATTCATGACCTCTGAATCAGCTGTTTCATGTTCAGAGCTCTCTCTGCTCCCTATACACGTCTCCGGTTTACTTCAGCGTACGATATTTATCATGTAGCTGCAGTATTTATTCAATTCCGATTTATCTCTTATTACTTGCCCTGACAGACTGTAGTGTTATGTTGTGTTTTGGTGACAAAAAACATGATTAAACAAACAAACTCAATAAAAGTCAATAGTACCGATACAAATCAGAAGCTGTAACTCCGATGCAGTAACAACACACAACACAGTACAGAGCAGAGCATGATTTGCTTTGAGATGTCTGAACATGAGTTAAAAAGTGCAGAATGTCGATTGCTCGTACCCTTTTGTAATTCTGCGCGTGTCTGAACCGAAGGAAAAACAGGAAACTGTAACCACTGTGTAGGAGTTTCCTATCATGTGTCTCCGTCCCTCTTCAGCGTCTTCGCTCTGTCCTGCTGTTACTCTCAGATCTTCAGATCTGAATGTCTTTAACCAGCCTCATTGAGTATGTGTGTGTGTGCGCGCGTGTGTGTGCAGTGAGCAACCAAGCGGCAGTTGACCTATTGAAATCATTGTGGTGCAGTGTACCTGTTACCATAGCAACACAGGCTTCTCTGTCTCTCTTGTCTCTCTGTCTCATTCTGCGTGCCCTCCCCTTTCATTTCCCCTTCCCACTCCAGATCGGGGTCATGTGACTGCGCTGACGTCAAGCTGGGCAGGCAGGCAGGCAGCCTTCTCTTGTGGGCTTTTTTCACAAACCTGCTTCGACCCTCAGTCTCTGGGAGTCTGTCAGTCACCGTTAACTCTGTCTCCACCATTCACTTACTCTCTCTCCACATCATCTATTTCTGACTCTCATCTTCATGTCCTTCGTCGTGGCGCTCATTACTCTCGCTGTAGTTAACCCAACAAACTTAGCCTAAAGTCCAGGTGCTGCGTGATGGAGTGCTGAAGGAGTTTAGTCCTTTGCTACAGAGTGAGGTAAGCTTCTTGTCTGTTCTGTCACGATGTTTGTGAGAAGGGGGGTCAGTGAAGCAGAATCAGGAAATGCTTTCAGCTTTTTTTTTTTTTTACAATGGGGGATTTACTCCTTGAGCTCATGTTTGGGAACTCTTTAAATCATTCGGTAGAGAAATCGAACTTCATGCATGAGGATCAATGAGGCTGTTCTTATTGACTAGTCGCTTTCTTTCTCAGAGAACCCCACCCCCCCACCCCCTGCAGCCAGCATGTGCACATAGAAGAGAGAGAAT
>CAAKHB010007473.1:54667-65967 GCA_901007665.1 Aeoliscus strigatus | reverse complement strand
CTTCCCCCCCCCCCCACACACACACACACACACACACATATGATGTTAGTGGTAATGGCAGTGGTGGGTTGGAGCTGCTGCCTCTGTCTGCCAGAGTTACAATCAGGGAGGGGGGCAGCGCAGCTGCCACTTGTCCCCCCTCATAGAGAATAGGAAAGCCCTAGAAGTATGCACCGCAGAAATTCAAGTCTGCCAGTTCCAAGATTCCGATTTTTGTACTCTCTTCTTCCTCAGTGTCTCCACTGCATGAAGAATCCTTCTCCACTGCGTGTGCACATACAGACCAACCAACCTTCCTTCCTTCCGTCCAGTTCTGGCGTTTGTTGCTCCCTCCTCCTCCTCGTCTCCATCTTTATCTAGGTCTCATCTGCTGTAGAACTCAGTCTGGTACCTCCCTCCTCTGAGGCAGAGACCAGCCAAGAGCTTGTAGCATGTCTAAGTCACCGTGTCCAGAATGTACCAGTTGCAGATATCTGCTTGTTCCATCTAGTAAAACTCTCAGTAATGTGCAGGCGATCCGGATATAAATGACCAGTTGCTGTCCTGGCAGGAGTAGATTTATTGTTTCTGTTTTAGATGTAGTTGTTCTTACACTACCTTACATGGTTCAAGGGCTTCCATGTCTTGAATCTGTGTATAAGAAGTGTGTACTTGAGTGTCCGTCAGTGAGATGTTTCTTCCTGTTGTGACATCAACTGAGCAAATATTACAAGAATTTTGAGTGAACTGAAGGTTTGTGCGTCCAATGTATGTTTTGTAACAAAATAATGACACTTTGTATTCAAGCGTATCAAGAACGTTGATAGAGAATCCTCCAGAAGCTACTGTCACGCACACACACACACACTTTCATACAGACAGAAGCTTCAGCAGTAAAAGACTCTAAAAGCTTTACATAGATAGATGTCATGTTCGCAGAATGTGAGCTCGATCTGAAATGAAACATATTTTCAAATATATACACAGATGTGCAGTTGTAGTGCAAATGTCGTCCATTTTTCAATAAATTAAGACTGAATGAAGAATACGCACAGTTGATTATATATATCGATATAAGATGGATATTTGAAAGGATACTAGCTGCACTCTGTTTTTGGACTGTTTAAGTTCATCTAAAGGGCCTGTTTGTTTGTTTTTTTAACAAAGTACATTCAGTACATTTAGTACATTCACAAAGGCAAACTGAAACATCCAGAAACAGCTCGGACAGACAGCAAGACGCTCACTGTTGGACTTGGACTTGTACACCTCAGAGTTCTGTGTAACATCAGACTTGATACCTGTCTGCTGAGCGATTTATTCAAGAACATTTCTTTGGTACGTCGGTTATCCATTTTGTGCCATCCAAAGCAGCACTAGTTCACCAGACAGGGGTCATCATTGGTTCCGGTGGTGTTCATACCAGAGACAAACCACTCCAGAGCTCCAGGCCGGTGAGTTTTGAAACTCATCACTTCTCCGTGAATCCATTTTTTATTTGTCAGGTTTGTCTGGAGATGAAATAAGACAGAAAATACTGGAAGAACATCCTCCACTGGCACATGTTGAGTTTCCTTGCTCCATGTGTCATGTTTGGATTATATCACGGGACAGACAGACTGATGGAACTTGAGAAGAACTGGCAAGAATCCATTTCCTGTCATTAATTGAGGCAGCCAGTGCTTTATATTTGCTCATTTGCTCATCATTTACTCCCAGAGCACACAGACCATCAGTGTCCGTCTGCAGTGTCCGTCTGTGATAGTAGCAGCAGTTCCTGACATCCACTTCACAAAGTGTATCTGTGCAAAGGTTCCCTGCAGGTGCAAACGTAAATGCAGCAGCTAACTGTGTCTGTTGTGGAGAACGAGTGAAAATCCAAAGCTGCATCGGGTCTCAGCTGATTTCAGTTCAGTTCCACAAAGCAAAAGGGAGACTTGTCTCCCTTCCAGCGTTCCTCTGCAACACAACCCACACACACACAGAGGCACTGAAATGGTGTATTTATGTCCTCTTCCTTCTACCACGCTCAGGTTTTGCTGAACTGTATGAACCGTGCTTCTTTAACATCCTGTTTTGTTCTTAAGGGGGTCTCATGTAACACTGGTGGGAACTGCGTTGAAGGCAGTTTACGTAACTGTTAATTTATGAGCCAAGTCAGACGGGGAGACAGAAATAGAGAGAGATAGAAAGGAAGGGAAAGATATTCAACAGACAAGAGGAGACAGACACTTCAAATGGTCCATCTAGATGGAAGAAGAAGAAGAAGAAGATCTTTTTTCCAGACTTCATTTATCAGGTGTTATATAACGGTATCAGACTGTCAGTTAACATTTTTACGTATGTAAAAACATTCAATTTGTGACTTCTAGGGTTGAAGTACAGGCTGAGTTTTCACCCCCTCAATCTGTCTCGTGCCCCTGCCATCAGCCGCGTGCGTGTACGTCCTCACACACTCTTGTTAGGAGCCCCACTGACGGATTGGATACGGGAGACGTTGTGTAACTGTTGGCTGGTGGGGTGAGGATCTCCCTCTGTCCAGTTTGGCTGTTAAGAGTTCAAGCACTTTCACTCTCTCATCATGGAGTTCAGCTCAGTTGTCGCCCCCCCCCCCTTGCAGTCCTGACCCTCAGTGCGTGCAGCTTGCAAAGCATCAACCTCTGCAGCTTGTTGAATGCAGAATAGAAATTCCGTCTTTGCCTGACAGTTGGTAGGAGGTGTATTTCACTTGTGGTTTTCTTTCATGCTTCCCACACTCGTCGTTCATCACTTGCTCTCTATACTTAACTGATCATCAGACAAAGTCCTCCTACTTGTAGAACACTGGGAACAGGCAGATTATGTTGGGTTTTATTGAATCAGCTGTATTTTAGAAATGAGTAGTTGATACAAATAGTTTCACACACCCCTGCTGTGAGAGCGTCTTCCCTGTGATTGATTGTGAAGTTGTGGTTGCAGACAGATGCATGTCAGCGGTGGATGCGAGGGGCAGCTGGCCGGGCGGGCTCTTTGTCATTCAGGATTCTGTATGAAAGGGGTCATAGGTCATGTAACTGAAGGGCAGCTCAGGGCGGGGGGGGGACTGCCTGCAGCCTAAGGATTCTATGAAGGATGTCACACTCATGTGGATTACTTTAAAGAATAACCTTGGCCTATAGGCGCTTGTGCATTGTTGTGAGGGAACTATGGAAGCAGATGTCCTCTTTTTATTCACACAACGACCTGTCCTGATGGACACAAAAGAAAAACTGGGGAGTACTTTTTTTAAAACTTTTTTTCTCCTGTGAGCGTCGGCTTTCTAGAATATCTGTTTCGGTGTTTGTTAACAAAGGAACCTGTCTGTTGCTTGTGGAGGGTGGTGGTGGATGGGGTGAGGGCGGGGGCTGGTTGTCAGCAGTTAATACAACCATGTGACTCATGCCCTCTTCATAAATCTTGATAAAATGTGTATATGGAACACTATCAACCAGTGGTTGAGTCCAAGCAGATAGAATCCACTCCTGGAACATTCAGAGCTGAAGTGATCCTGTGATCAGATCATAGGATCCCAATCTGTTTGTAGTACATCAGTACACATCAGCATGTGTGTTGAATCGCATACATGACTGAACTTATTTCATTGAAATGATGAGAGACACCACGGCGTGATGCGGCCTCTGTTTGTGTCTGTGCATCATCTGTCTGTTTGTCACAGATATTGAAAGAGAGGATGAGGGAATGATTCAGTGGCATCCGATAATTTGTTTCGGGAATTGGAGAGTAATATCATCATCTTACTCTCTGAAAGAAATCGGGCCGTGTTCTGTCCTCAAGACCGACTGAATCTTGGTTTTTGATCATAATTCTGACGTAAAAAAAAAATCAATATATATTGAATGTGGTCTTGGCCCTCCCTGTAAAAATGAAACGCTTTTGTAACGTCTGAATATTGGCCTGTCTGAGTTTGACTCTCAACCTCAGTTCAGTGTGTGTGTATATGTACAACAATATATACATTGTTGGCTGTGATTTGCTGAATGTAACTGTAAGTGTTTCAGATGAAGTTATGACACTTAAACTGGTCGGTTGAGCTTCGACTGATGGATGGAATAGACCTGAACAAAACTTCACATGCTGCGACGGCAGAAAGCAAAGGTGCGGCCATTTTGCTCGCTGCTGCTGCTGCTGCTCTGTTTTCAACAATAAAGATACAGTAGATTCATCTGCAGAATAGATTGAACATGAACATGTACAGGGTAAATATGAATCATTGCAAAAGTATGAACGAGTGAAATGTGTATGGTTCAGATTAGAGCTGAGAAAGAAACTTAATTAAAGACTGAGAAAACTTCATTACACACTTGTATAAGAATAATCAGATGGTTTTTGAATTATGTTGGAATCCCAAATCTGCTCCAACAGCTCCAGAGTGCAGAAGTAGCTCTCAGGCTGTGTCAACCCACTCCAACAACACCTCTACCATGTGAATGGTTGCCTGAAGTGCTGTAGTCAGTTGCATTGGGAAGTGCGTTTATTTTCAAGATGCCATTTTAATGTTTTTAGTGGTTCATGTCGCTGATGTGCCACGTGACTGCTTGTCCTTTCTCAGTGTTTAACATTTACAAATGATGAGTATGATCCGACAGAGTCATTGCTCCAGAGCCATAGATGTGGATAATCTACCAGTATTCTCAGTAATCTGTCCCCTGCTGAGCACATCCCTGTTCCGACCTCTGACCTCCTCTGTGATGCAACATCCGTTTTGTTTGTTATTTTCCGTGACGCTATATCCTGTTTCTATATTTTCCTTTGACCACAGGAAGCAGCGCGAGCTTTGTTGCATCCCCAGCGGCATTCTTCGCTCCGAATCCTCTGTAGGCTGCATGTTTTACCCGAGTCACACTTTCTGTCTCCGTCTGTCTCATTTTTTTCCTTTGGTCCTTCCTGTCTGTGTCTCTACTGCCTCCTAACGCAAACACTGTTAGACCATGACCTCGTTCTGTACTTACATACACTGTCCAGCTGCTCTTACAGTTGCTCTGCAAATATTTATCAGTTATAGTTCATGTTTAGCCTTTAACTTTGGCACATTTTACCACCACCCTGCTTCACAACGTTGATGGAACTGTGCATCCAGCAGGTGTTATTGTGTGGGAGGATGTTCTTTCTTATCATCACTTGTCAGTTCTATGGAAAATTCAAAGTGGAGGAAACCTGTTTTGGTCTGTTTTCTGTAAAACGTGAATAACCTTTAGTTCCTTTATGTCCCTCCCTCACGACTCCGTCAGTAATAAGGTACAAAGATTCCAAACAAACATGCAACCACCGCTGATTGGAATGAAAGGTGAATCTAATTTATAGTCATCTGTATTTCTCAGAGGAACCCAGTGGAAATTCTGCAGCGTGATAAAACCGTCTCCAGCAGGTAAAAAGCGTCTGATAAATGCCAAATGTAGATGTCGCCATTTGCAACACACTGGTTCGCTCATTTTATTTTGAATCAGTGAGGCACAGTGTGTGGATGCCTCCTCCTCCTCCTCCTCCTCCTCCTCCTGTCAGGTCTGTTACCATAGCAACCTAATGAAGGCAGCGGAGGCCATTTATGTATGAGTATGAGGGCCTGCCGTGGGCAGCATCGAGCTAACCAGCTAGCAACAATTCATCATCGGCCACAGTTTCAAAACGTAAAGGTGAACCTCAGCTCATGATAGAAACAGGCAAGTACTGGATCAGTCAACAAATATATGAATAACCTGTGGTTTACAGTTGCTGTTAATTGCAACAAAAATGTCATTTTAATATAATAATGTACATAAACTTTAACTGGTTAAAAAACACAAACCATACTGTTCTTGTTGTATGGAGGTCCATTAAGTTCCCCCTTGTTTCAGCCAGTAAATCATAGGAACAAAACATGTTTCACTCTTTTTATTTTGACAGCATTATTAACTTGTACTAATTATGACTTGTTATTAAGACTTACGGGCCGACGGTGGTTCCATCTGTGTAAAAAGAAGAAAATACATTTATGTTTCTCTTCATGTACTAAAACCCAAAACAACTGAATTTGAAACAGCTTTTTTAATGTAAACAATTTACTTGTTTGATACCATAAAAATGACTGATGAGCCGAACAAACTGCTCCAGAGTTTGTGAAATGATCCTAAAGTGATGGAACATGTTCATGACTGTTGCTCTTTGTTGGTTGACATGGATCTTTCCGCCTGACTTTGTGAGAAGCCGAAATAGCTCAGTTGGGAGAGCGTTAGACTGAAGATCTAAAGGTCCCTGGTTCGATCCCGGGTTTCGGCAGTTGTATCTGACTGATTAATGATTTTATTCAGATGATGACATACACAGTAGATTCTATACAACTGGACTTTTCTGTGTCTCTGGTTTTATTCCTCTACTCCCGCCTTCAGATGATGGGCTGTTGATACAGTTCACATACCTCACATACCTGAACCCACACAGACACATATGTAAACCACACACACTGAATGTGTGCATGACTGTGAGTGTACAAGCTCATCAATGTCTGTGGACCCCCCCTCATGTTACCATGGTTACTGCAGTCAGACTGCTTTGTTGCTCATGTGTAGGATGTAATAAAACTGGGGATGTATAGAAAGAGAGTTCATGAATGAGGTAGTGAACACAACATGATAACAAGGATCAGGACAACTGCAATGAGGACAAAGGAATCACTATCAGCTGAGAAGGTCTTTTCTCCGTTCTCTAACCGTACATCGGAACTACAGAGGGAAAGAGATGAAAGTGGCTTCTTTGGCGGAGGTTGAATGTTGAATGAAATGTTCAGGAAATGCTGACAATGGGGCCAGAACCAGATGATAGGGACATTTTCAGCATTCAGACCTCCACAGTATCAGCAGTGGACCGTCTCTGTGGACCAGTGGTTAGCACGTCTGTCTCTTAACCCAACGGTTAAATGAAGAACGAAAAGAAATAAGTAGAGTGCATGATTTGTGCAACAAGGTTGCTAGTGATTTTAATGTTTGACTATTAGTGACAAAGAAAAGTGGAAATGAGCTGCATGGAGGAGGTCTGCACTCTCCCACTGCTTTCCTGGTTGGATCTGTGGCTCAACTGACCAAAGCACCTGTTTTGCAAAGTTAAAGAAACATTCATCCTGAGCCGGTCTGTGAGAGCAGCTCTCCGTTGGTCTGTTATCTGGTCTACCAATTACACAGCGACATGCTGCAGTTTGCGCTGTGCAGCCATGACGTGTATGACTCGAGGAACAGCAGCAGGTGGTTAACCCGATGTGGTCAAAGTTTGTTTGACTTGTGACATGCTTTCATCCCAGCATCAAAGTGCATCGATGCCCCCTTCGGATGATCTGGGACCGTGTCTGATGACCATGACATGAGCAGACAACGCTGACATCAGCAAAGCACGCAACAACACCATTTCATGCACATTGGTCTTATGTCTGCATGACAGAGGCAAAAACATGACTGATTGTTGGAAAAAACACACATCTCAGACATGTTCATTTGTGTTTTCCTCCTTGGACAGCAGCCAGCCAGCTCAAGGCCTCAGTGGGGACCATGGCCACATATCCACCACTTCTTCAGCTGCACACGGGGATCAGACAGGATTTCTTTTTTTATAGCGTTGCATCATGGCCATAATATCCAGCATCAGATGACTGGGTGTGTAGTGTAGCATAACTGACTGACCTAACCAATCCCAACCCCCATTACTTTGTTGTGACACGTGTGTGTGTGTTAACGAAGACTTGTTGAAAAGGGATGTTGTCATCAGGTGGGTTGTCGAGCTGAGTCGACGGAATCACACGGAGACACTCATTAAATAGACAAACACTGGCGAGAAGTGGCAGGGGAACGTTTTCAGTCTATGCTCTTGTCACCAACCTCTCTGAACAGTCTACCAGCATACAAACAACACACACCACTGCACCGAAATATGTCAATTTATAGAACTGTTGGCATGTAGGCCGCTATTAAAAAATACTTTCCCTGTATGTACCTAGATATCCATCTACATGGTTCTTTTATGATCACTGTGTCTTTTATTGTCAGAAACAACCTGCGTCTTCTGTTACATGGATGACTCACTGTCATATTTAAACCCTTCAATCAACACAGAACAAACTTTAACGGGCTTTATCCTCGTCATGAAAACCGCCACGGCAAACATGAAATCCCATTTCCAGGATGAGAATAAAACAATAGTTGATGAGGTTATAGCTCTAAATAATGTTTGTTGAACGCTGGCTGAATGGTATTGGATCAAGACTAATTAAAGCCGTGTTGGACATGTGTGGCTTTACAGGTCCGTTTGATGGAGAATGTGCCACTGGTTTATTGTGCTTTTAGCTCAGTAAACACAATGTTAAAAAAACTAAACGATGTCTGACAGTGTTATTTTCCAACGTGCCTCTTGAACTCTTGAAGCAGCTGTTGCATCCGTTTGTCTCACAGAACGCCGGAATCTTCTCGGTGAAACTAAAGTTGTTCTTGTCTCCATCAGTGAGCCAGGTGATCGACAGTGACCAACAGACATGGGCAAGCAGAACAGCAAGCTCCGTCCGGAGGTGATGCAGGACCTGCTGGAGAGCACCGACTTCACCGAGCACGAGATCCAGGAGTGGTACAAAGGCTTCCTGCGGGACTGCCCCAGCGGGAACCTCTCCATGGAGGAGTTCAAGAAGATCTACGGGAACTTCTTCCCCTACGGAGACGCTTCCAAGTTTGCGGAGCACGTCTTCCGTACATTTGACGCCAACGGCGACGGGACGATAGACTTCCGGGAGTTCATCATCGCGCTTAGTGTGACGTCACGTGGCAAGTTGGAGCAGAAGTTGAAATGGGCCTTCAGCATGTACGACCTGGACGGAAACGGCTACATCAGTAAAGATGAGATGCTGGAGATTGTACAGGTGAGTGCACGTTTGTTTGTTTGTTTGTTTGTTTGTTTGTTTGTTTCCAACCGCTACAGAACAGGACACCAAAGTCTGAGTGGGACGTCTGTGGATGTCGTCTTTTTTTAATTTGTGTCTCTGTTTTGGGGGAGGATGTATGTGACATTTTTGGAACCACACATTTGGAGCAAGATGTGAGGGCCTCGAGGGTGAATCAGTCATTCATTCATTCATTCATTCATCTTCTGACGCTTATTCCGGTTACGGGTCACGGGTGTGCTGGATCCCATCTCAGCTGTCAGTGGGTGAACCTCAGGGTCCACCCCAGACAAGTCACCAGCTGGAGGACAGACAACCATTCACACTCCACAAAGAAAAGACCCCTAGATCAGGAACTAATAAATAAACTATTTTAAACACACATACAGCTCAAAGTGTTTGAGACATTAAAGCAAGGATGCAAAAGCAGAAATGATAGTGAAACAAACAAGACACATTTGATTAAAGGACATTTAAAGTATAAAAATATTAGCGAGCTAGGTAAAAGTGAGTGCAAACAAAAGTTGTCTTACAAACACCCAGAGACCATGGTTTCCCTGACGTCTGCAGGACGTGTTTTCCACAGCTTTGGACCTGAACAAACCAACGCTGCTTCGCCAACGTTTTTTGTGACTTTTGCTGGGAACTTCCAGGGAACCAGCAGTCGATGAGCACAGTGTCTGTGTGATGCAGGGAGTTAGTGATACAACTTGGTCCCATAGCTGTGAACTTTGACCTCAAGTCCGTCGTGATTCAGTTGAACCCGTCCAGGACTCATGGACAAATGTTGACCAGGAGTTGTAGCTCATTCTGCAGCCTGACGCTGGTAGTTGGGCTTTGTTTGGGGAACGGGAACGAGCCGAGCTCGACCTCGAGAATTGTTGCCATGTACCATTTCATACACAGATGTCAGCTCAGTGCTGATGGAGATGATGGAGATGGTGATGGAGAGTCTCTTTACCGCAGGAAGACAACTCAGAAAGCCCACGGCCGTGTCAGATTGTCTCTGTCTGCCTCGGACGCACAGCAGCATTTCTCACTTCCACACTGTGTTGATCTGCGTTCACGTCAACCGGCCTCTCTCCTCTCTGACAGCTGAGGCTGCTGGATCAAAGCCACCCGCCTCCACAGGCAGACAGCAGCGAGCTAGAGAGAAAAGTTTCCAGGTGCCACTGACATCTGAAGGGAACTGTTGAATTGAAAGCGAAGCCTGAGCTGAAACAGCCTGGAGATGTGTGGTTGGTGGTCGTAGCCTCACCGACAACATCTTCACACTGTGGGCGTGACCGGTCCCTGAGACCCCATCTGACTGCTGGGACATAGTGAGGAGGGTCATACCTGTCCCTGCAGGTCTTCTGTATCTTGTTATGTAACGTCCGAGTCAGAAGTCGAAGCCAAGTCATCGGGTTTGATCACAGTGACTCATGTTTTCTCAGAGAGGCTTGTGATGCTGATAGCTGTCCTTGGAGTCCATGGAATGCACAGCGACGCGTCTGGCTCCTGTTCTTGTTGAAGGGAGGAACATGAAGGGTCTTTCATTATCTGACCTGCCTGTTCTGATAAAATTGGAACTCGATTTTCACCTGGAAATGACGTCCAGTAAGAAGTCAGACATTGGACTTGAACTGTGTCTGTGCCGTTGACACAGGTGCTTCATGCTTTGTCCCACAGCCTCGTGTCCCTGACCGTGTTCGTCGACAGTGACATTATTCCTCTTTCTCTAGGCGGTGCAGGTGCTCACGGGGATGCTGACGCTTCTTGAAAAGGTTTAAGCAAGCCAGTAGGAATGCAGAGAAACGAGGTTAGCGACAACAGATGGAGACTTTGGAGATGGAGGCAGATCCTCAGCCGGGTGGAGAAGTAAAACCCAGACAGGAAATGAGGACAGAGCACTATTATCATTGATCTCCTTTGTTAAAAAGGAGAAACTTTACATGTATTATTATTTGTATATGTTATAATTTAGGAATAATTGGATTTTGTTGATTGTAATTTCTCGTCAACAAAGTAAAGAAGATGTTTATATATGCTCAGTATTCCCACCGTATTAGATCAGTTCCATAATGGTCTTTATATTTGGTCGGTGTCATTTGGGGATTTAGGGTTTAGGTTTATTTCCCACTGCTGCTGTGGATTAGACTGTCAGTTAATCCCCCGCATGAGTTACTGCTGAATGGACCTGAACAAACGGGGTAAACAACAGCGTCCTGGTCCCTGATGGACTTGAGTTCAGTGTGTGTGGACTTGTCGGTTTTGCTGTTTCCCCTCGTGTGATCACTTGTCCCGCCCTGATCAATCAACCCGTGTCTTGTTCTCTGGAGGAGTATTTAAAGTTCTTTCAGTCTTGGTTTGTCAGTTTTTCAGTCCCCCCCCCCCCCCCCCCCCCCCCCCCCCC
>CAAKHB010007473.1:15006-33914 GCA_901007665.1 Aeoliscus strigatus | reverse complement strand
CCCCCCCCCCGTGTTTTCATGTCACCCACCATCCACCAGATCTCCCCTCAGTGGTCCCTGTAGCATCTGTGCTTTTGCACAGTCCCATGCCCAAGCCCCAGGGCTTGGAGGTACCATAGCCAGCTTGTCTCTACCCTCATTTCGATCTGATGGGCGATGAGGCTTTCCAAGGTTGGGGTCGTTAGTGAACATGTGACGTTCAGTGAACTAATTCTACCAAGGAGATTACCTCTGTTCATGCATCGCCTCCATAGGTAATAACGTCACTTTCTGCATTCAACTCAAGTGCTGTTTTGATTTCTGTCACAGGCTCTCTTGGATTCGTATCTCATTCCCAAGGCCTCTCTAGCCGAGAGCAAAGTCTTCTATTTGAAAATGAAAGGAGATTACTACAGGTACCTGGCTGAGGTGGCTACAGGAGAAGACAAGACAAGTAAGTGCAGTGTAAAGTTCCCCATTGATCTGCATGATGAATGCAGCAGCCGAACAGAATCCCGATAAAGAGGTGATGTCAGCCACAGCTTTATTTATGAGCGGATGCTTGAGTATTTTCCTACTAAAACGTTTCCTCTGTGACACCCCTATTTTTCTCCGAGACAAAATGATCTCATTCCTCCAGCGTAGCGTGTTTCATCTTATTCTCTGTGACATCCAGTATGAAACGAAATAAGCAGCCAAAATGGTTGTCAAGGATAGGTTGGGACCGATTCCTCTCTGAGCAGATGCTTTCCCCGGAGACCTTGTTACAAAGGGGGGAAAAAAATGCAGAAACTATGATGAATGTGTTGAAGGTATAATATCCTGACCGCAGCTTAGGAACAGCTAAAAGGCCTCAGGTTTACAACGTCCACACTGACTGGGAGCAGTGAATTCCTGACTTCTGGAAGTTGCCTGGCAACCAAGCAACACAACCAACACAACTCGAGGAACTGCAGTGTTGGTGTATTGTATAGATTACAGAACTAATTTGACAAGTAGTCAGTTACAGAGGTGTTCACGTGTGTCACTGTGTATGTCTCTGTCCTTATTTTTACATTTGTGTGTTGTAAATACTACAATCCTCCAAAGGTACATTTATAGGTACACATATTTTACTGTTGAAAAGGCATTAAACACCTGTCAGGGAATAGATATACTTGGTGTCTGAGCCGTTTTACTAACCAGCAACCACGTCATCTCCTCAACTTCCCCACCCCCCACCTCCTCCCTGATTTTAATCTCCTCACAAGGTGCTCCACATTTACAAACGGAGAGAAAACTGTCAATGCTCAGGCCACAGAGACTTGTAAAGCAGGTTAGGGTGCTGGTGTGATATCCACGCCAAAATCACAGCTGGTATTTTTGCAGTGACTGGGATGTATGTACATGAAACCAACAACAGGTTTATGAACGGTATGAACCTGGCTTTGTTAACAACTTGACAGCTGCCACTGAAAACACATGGCTGTTAAATGTAGTCAGTGCTTCTCTCTCACCATGACAGGATCTTGTGTTTTACACATTACATTCTACATGATCAAATGGTTTTTTTTTCCTTTCTTCATCAGACATCATAAAGGACTCTCAGGAAGCCTACAAAAAGGCCTTTGACATCAGCAAAGAAGAAATGCAGCCCACACACCCCATCCGTCTCGGGCTCGCCCTCAATTTCTCTGTTTTTTTCTATGAGATCCTCAATTCTCCTGAACAGGCCTGCCAGCTCGCCAAACAGGTACGAACTCTGACCACACGAGACAATTCTCTATTAATTCTGACAGTCTTACATGTACTTCGCACTTGTCACCTGACATTGTATTTATTCACTGTCTCTCCTGAATATAACAGCTGACAGCAATAAAACCTTTCTAATCTTTCCCCAGACGTTCCTACAGCCTTGTATACATACGTTTCCAAGCAATTGAGGATGTGTGTTTAAATCTTGCAGGCTTTCGATGACGCCATTGCAGAGCTCGACACACTGAGCGAAGAATCGTACAAAGACAGTACACTTATCATGCAGCTACTGAGAGACAACTTGACAGTAAGTTTTTGTTTTTCAAACTGATTTGTGTAGAGGACTTACGTTAACTTTAAATCAAAGAACGGAAAAAGATTTATCCAATGACTTGATTATCACCAGAGTTATTGGAAACATCCATTAATATATCATGTATTATTCAGAGGAGTGTATTTCCATTTGTTCGGTATTTGTTGTTTTTCATCCTAAATTTAGTCCACATTTTTGATGTTTTTTCTGGTTCCTAAGGGGTGGAGACTATCTGACCTAACTTAAATATATTTTGATATTAATTCTCTCTTCTTCCCTCAGCTGTGGACCTCTGATAACCAGGCCGATGGAGAGGATGCAGAGGAATCCAGAGATTGAACCAGACCCCTTTAGTCCTTTCTGTCCATTTGCCATCATCCTGGCGCATCGTCATCATGTTCACCCCTCATAACCATCATTGTCGTCCATCTCAGTCCAAAATTATTATTTTTTTTCTATTTAGTGATCCTTAACTAATCTCTCCCATCGGTTTACAATTTCTTTTTTTTCTAGAAACTGGGGAAAGGAAATGGGGAGGGTAAGCTTTGAATTGCATGGTGGGAGGGTCTGGTCGGAAGGTTACAGAACGGTGCTTGTGGAAGGCTTAAGTGTGTTCAAGATCGGTTGCCTGTCTGCTGAGAGACATCAGGTAGTTGTATTGTGGTGGTGGTGGGTGAGATGGCAAGTTTTCCAATCATGAAACGTGCAGCTGATTGAGTGTTTAGCGACGATAACAGTTGTTGTGCATGTGTATCCCATCTTTGTTAAAGGTCCTGTTTTTGGTTAACACCATCTTTGTGTGATACATGTGGTTTCAGAATATCTAGATTGGCTTGTCGTACCAGTTCATGGTTAGAGGAAGGACAATGGAGGAAGAGTTGCAAGGCCATTTCTTGTAATAAAAAGGTTACATTCCATTAACTTTCTACTCTATTATTTTTTGTTTCGTTTTCAGGTGATCTGCATATATACTTCCATGTATCATTTACAAGGTCTAGAAAACTTTGAAGAACAAAAGCGCACACAAGTGTTGCTCTTTTATATGAGCGAAACAGGGCCAAATTCCCACATACTTATTGCTTTTCCAAATTCATATTTGTATTTGTTCTATCATTCCACTTTTTCTTTAAATAATTAAGTAGTTTGTGTATATGTCAGGAAGGTTTGTCAGGCTGGCTTGCTTTGTTCATGTGTTTGGAATTTTCATACAGAACACTGAAACATAATTGTTATTTGGGGAAAATGTGTCATTTCATGTAAGAGGAATAAAAAAAACCCATTTACGTTCCAACTTGTCCATTTCAAGCAATACATTGGCTACCTTGAGTTACACCGCTATATTTATTCATTCAACTGTCAGGACACTCATTAAACCATGGTTTTGTATTGTGTTATTGGGATACTTTCGGTTTTAAAACAGCGGTCGTGTCTTGACTCACTGCACAAGAATAAATCCAGTGTGAGTCTCTTAAATCGGAGGCTGGTCCAGGACACTCACTCACTCACAGCAAGTGCCCTCCTTTTTAAAAATAGGTTGATTCAGTGGCTCCGGTGCAAATAGCTCACTCACAAAAACTATAATGAAAACATAACCTCCTTGGTGGTCAATGACCTTGGCAGCGGTAACGGGCAGCTAATGTATTTACTCTTCCTTTGGCCAACACCGTGTGAATAGTGACAAACACATACCTCAGACAAATTCATTCTGTGAACTTGTGCTGGACATGGAGGTAGTTGGAGTCAGAGTAGAGGATACAGAGAACAGGGAAAGGTGGAAATCGATGATTCGCTGTGGCAACCCCTGAAGAGGGACAGAGCCGAAAGGAGAAGAAGAAGAAGAACTTGTGCTGTTTAATAAATTGACACCAATTTCCACCGGCACATGTGCTGCAGGTTTGTCAAGACAGGTGTTCAATATGAACACAAGCAGGCAACATTTCAGTCTGAGGTGTTGTCATGTTGACATATGAGTGAACGGTTGAGAGTGAATTGTCCACAACCTCGTATCAAGTACGTAAGTAACCTCATCCTGACCAAAGAGTCCATAATATGTTCTGGGGACAAATAGATTAGTTTCTATCATAGCAGCTACGAAGAAGTAACCTAAAAAATTTAAAACTACTCTCCATTTCTATTTGTGCCCGCATCAGTATTGACGACACAGTTAAATGATAATTACTTATTTTAGATTGGTCATACAGTTAAATTTAAAATACGCCAATGTGACTAAATGTGAACTCTATGTGAATACTCATGACAGGCTGAATTGTATCAGACTTATTCAATATTAATTCAAACGGCAGGATACGTCGTCTGCTGGAGCTAATTACAGTCACATTCTTTCTTGACCAAAAATAGCGACCTTAGCATGAAAAGTGCTTTGATGATCTCGACGAAATCAAATATAACGTATCGCGAGAATAGTGACGTCACAGTTGGTTGAACGCGCCGTGGTTTCGACTGGAATCGGGAAACAACCTCCACTGACCTTCCTTTCATCCCCGTAATCCGTCTGCGTAGGGTGTGCTCCGGAGCTAGTCTCGGCACACATTTTATTATTATGAAACAAACCAAAAGCTAGAGAGCACACGCAGACATATTTTTATAAGAAAAAAAAATCGGTGAAGCAGGATTTGATTTGCCAACTCACACACGAAAGAAGACGCTGCCATTCGAAAAAGAACGAAAGACGGACCGAGAAGAACGCTAGCCACCTAGCAAGTATCGTACGCGTGGGTGATTACCGTTAGTTAGCTTGTACTGTTTTTTCGCGTCCCCTTTTTGTTGGTTTTGACACTCTAGTTATCGCGGCAGGGGAAACGTTTGACTCGCACGGAGCAGTCAAATTTTCCTCGTCGACGGTGACGTTTTCAGATAGAAAATCGCAAATTCTGCCAGCCGCATTGGTTAGGCCACGCTCCGACATCTTGCTAACGAAGCTAACTAGCCCACGTTGCTAACTGAAGTCATCGTTAGCAAGCGCTTGTTGCGTGAGCTCGTGACTATTTGCCAACGGACACAGAAAGAACAATCTGGTGTACTTATCAGCGAAACACCCTTCATACATAATCATTCAGGTACGTGTCACATTGACCTCACGCACCGATAGACATGAATCCCAGCGCTCCCAGCTACCCCATGGCCTCCCTCTATGTGGGAGATCTGCACCCAGACGTGACTGAAGCAATGCTGTACGAGAAATTCAGCCCGGCCGGGCCCATCCTCTCCATCCGAGTGTGCAGAGACATGATCACCCGTCGATCCCTCGGCTATGCATATGTTAACTTCCAGCAGCCGGCTGATGGTGAGTGTGACATGGTGGTCCATAGGTGAGAGATGTGGCGCAATCCGACTCCATTTTGAATAAGTAGCATTGCTGTACATAGTAGTGTTAAGTCATCATCTTGGAATGTGCATAGTTCAAATGTGACCACGTTCTTGAACTAGCATGGGAAATGTCTGATTAGACGCTTTGGTGTGACACTGACAGACAACATTTGTCAAAACTGGAACCAGGTTCATGAACCAAGTGTCATGAATTTTGTTTTTCAGCTGAGAGAGCCCTGGACACCATGAACTTTGATGTGATCAAAGGAAGGCCACTTCGCATCATGTGGTCACAGAGGGACCCCTCCCTGAGGAAGAGTGGAGTGGGCAACATTTTTATTAAGAACCTGGACAAGTCCATTGATAACAAGGCCCTCTATGACACCTTCTCTGCATTTGGGAACATCCTTTCCTGTAAGGTAAGGAGGCAACATTTGCATGGCAGTGAGTGGTTTGCATACAGAACACTACTTTGCATGACTCAGAACACCGATTAAAGCCGATGACTAATGTGTGAGGCGTTTTTAAAATGCATGCTGTTTGGAATTGTTGTTGACTTGCTCAAATTTCCCCCTTTCAAGGTGGTTTGCGATGAAAATGGCTCAAAGGGTTATGGGTTTGTGCACTTTGAGACCCATGAGGCTGCGGAGCGAGCCATTGAGAAAATGAATGGCATGTTGCTCAATGACAGAAAAGTGTAAGTGGTATTTTGTTTGCTGCCTTATTCCAAGGTTTGGGTGTGTTTGATTAACACTGACAACTAATCAGAGGCTTGGGTTTTGTGTGTGCAACTGCCCCTTCATATTCATTGTCAGTTGAGGCTCACTTAGAAATCCGTAGTTTCTGAAATAGTAGCAGTTATCGGTTGGGCTTTATTGTACTTTTCAGAGTTTTGTACAGTAGCTGTCTAACTTGGCACTGAATACTATCTGTCTTAACATTTTTATTGTAGCTCACACCATGTCTCCACAACAAGTCTTAGTTGGACGATCAATTGTCTCTGTTTGCATCACAGCATTGATAGTCAGTGCAAAAAATCAAAAGCCAATCATTTGCTGCTCGATCTCTAGACCGTTTTTATGACACCTACTCTTTAGGAACATGATTAAGAGCCAAATTGATTTACTACCACTTGAGACAATGTGTCACCATTCTTTGTATGATTTGTTCATGTTTTTATGCACATTGCCACCAACAGATTTGTTGGGCGCTTCAAATCACGAAAAGAGAGAGAAGCTGAGCTCGGAGCCCGTGCTAGAGAGTTCACCAATGTCTACATTAAGAACTTTGGGGAGGACATGGACGATGAGAAGCTGAAAGATATGTTTGGAAAATACGGTAAGAAAGACACATTTTACACATAAGATGCTTGCAATCAAACTAACACCTGAATTTGCAATGAAGCAAACGTCTGCTGTGTGTTTCAGGGCCAGCGCTCAGTATACGTGTGATGACTGATGAAAGTGGGAAATCCAAAGGCTTTGGCTTTGTCAGCTTTGAGCGACATGAAGATGCACAAAAGGTAGAACTCCTCTTGGGACGGGATCCTCCTACACCCTCCTACACACAGTCACACCTCCGCTGATGGTTTCAACTACTTACTCCTTTCCAATGTTGTTCTCACCTCATTCAAGGCTGTGGATGACATGAATGGAAAAGAACTCAATGGCAGGCAAGTGTATGTGGGCCGCGCACAGAAGAAGGGCGAGCGCCAGAATGAGCTCAAACGCAAATTTGAGCAGATGAAACAGGATCGCATGACAAGATACCAGGTTTGTGAACATAAGCGTATGTTTTTTTTTTTTGTTTTTTTTTGTCGCTGCGATATTTGTACCACTGACTTCCTTCCTGGTTGCTCACAATCCCATTGTTTTATATTCAATAGGGTGTTAATCTGTATGTGAAAAACCTGGATGACGGCCTTGATGATGAGCGTCTGCGCAAAGAGTTCTCTCCATTTGGAACCATAACTAGTGCTAAGGTGAGGACATGAAGCCCCTATCTTTTTGTAACAATGAGTTACTTCAGACTTTTGTTTTTGTGCCATGAATAATCACCAGCTTTTCCTCTGCTCTAGGTGATGATGGAGGGCGGGCGCAGCAAAGGCTTTGGCTTTGTGTGCTTCTCCTCCCCAGAAGAAGCCACAAAAGCTGTGACAGAGATGAACGGCCGCATTGTTGCCACCAAGCCACTGTATGTGGCTTTGGCTCAGCGCAAAGAGGAACGTCAGGCCCATCTCACCAACCAGTACATGCAGAGGATGGCAACTGTCCGTGCTGTGCCCAACCCTGTCCTCAACCCCTACCAGCCTGCTCCACCCTCCGGCTATTTCATGGCAGCGATACCACAGGTGACACACACACATATATATCCTAGTCCAATCTACATCGAACATGATTTATAGCAAATTTGACCTCTTGTTAACTGTCATCTTGGTTACTTGTGAACCACGGGTGTAATCTGCTCATGTAGGCTGTAGAGAAAGGAACAGTGGGGCATAGATTAGTTCCGTGGAGTTAAATCCCTGATGGTCACTGTTCCTCTCAGGCCCAGAACCGTGCTGCATATTACTCAGCCAACCAGCTGGCCCAGCTCCGCCCCAGCCCACGTTGGGCCACACAGGGAGTGCGTCCTCAGCGTAAGTGGCCACGCTTTCGTGCACATTGGTTTTCTATCAAAATCCTTTTTCACAAAGTAGGATGAGCAGAAGAAAGATGTTTCTTTTGGTGTGGATCTCCCTCACCTGCTAGAACTCTGTCCACCTCTTCCAGACTTCCAAAACATGCCCAATGCCATGCGCCCGTCAGCTCCCAGACCCCAGACATTCAACACCATCCGTCCCACAACCACCACCAACACTCAGGTCCCACGCATGATGGCTTCTCAGCGCATGCGTAAGTACTGCTGTTACTATAATGTTGTGAATTTTCTTTGGACTTTTGAGAATTCGATGTAAATGTGAGATTGTTCTGTTCCCTCAGCCACACAGGCCCTCAGTCAGCGCCCTGCCAGTGCTTCGGCTGCTGCGGCCCCGGTGCGCGCCATGCCCCACTACAAATATGCTTCTGGCGTACGCAACCCTCAGCAGCACATGGCCTCCCAGCCTCAAGTCACCATGCAACAGGTACGAGGGGCATGAACGTTGATTTTAAAGAGTTTGAACTTGTCTGTGGTCTGACTCCAAGCCTCTGTTCCTCCCACAGCCTGCTGTCCATGTCCAAGGACAGGAGCCCCTGACTGCCTCCATGTTGGCAGCTGCTCCTCCTCAGGAACAGAAGCAGATGCTGGGTCAGTATATCATCTGTTTTTATACCGTCTGTCAAATTGTGACCACAACAAATGGTATCCTACTTTAAAGAATGCTATTTTACAAATACTTTGCCCCTTTTCTGTTCTTTCAGGTGAGCGTCTGTTCCCTCTGATCCAGAACATGCACCCCAGTCTGGCAGGCAAGATCACCGGTATGCTTCTGGAGATTGACAACTCTGAACTTCTGCACATGCTGGAGTCACCTGAGTCACTGCGCTCAAAGGTCAGTTCAAGGACACACTCAGCCTTTTACTTTAGGGTCCTCCTGGAGATGTATCATTCTCCCCGACTCCAGGCTGAGTGTAGCGGTAAAGCTCCCAAGCAGTGTATTCACTGTCTGTCCGTGCCGTAGGTGGATGAGGCTGTTGCTGTGCTTCAGGCCCACCAGGCCAAAGAGGCTGCTCAGAAGTCAACAACCCCCGCTGGTGTTCCCAGTGTCTAAGGTTTGTGTGCTGGCACGTACGCTGAGAAATTAGAGGTGGCACATGAATGAGCTGCTGTGTACGTATTAATAACCTTTTTTTGTTGTTGGTCTATTTTACAGATTGAGCATTTTGAAACCTGCTTCACCGATGGAAAAAGAGAAAAAAAAATTAAACATTGAAAAACCTAAAACACTGAAAACATCGCAAAATGATAAATTATTTCTTAAAAAAAGAGAACCATTGACTGCCAGGTCTAGGGATGTTTGCTAGACCTTGATCATATACAAAAAAATTTGTTGAAAAAAAAAAAGCAAAATAGGTAAAAAAAAATTGAAATTACAAATTTGAATGCATTCCTCTGTTTTATGTCATTTTACTGTGTTGGTGCTCAAAATATCAGCCATGGTGTAGGATGGTGGTCGCTGAGCATTTTGAAAGGTGATTTGTATCGTAAACTACTGGCTAATAAATTCTCATTCAAAATATTTGTTTCTGTATCACCTGTTTGTTTCCATTAACATTCATGTTTAAATTCAGTCATGTAATTCTGTTGGAGAGGGACACCAGTTTTCATTGGTAGTCAAGCAGTTGTCCCCCACCAGGTGTCACTGTCAGATAAACCGGTCACAAGCATTTTTCTGGAATTGCGCTATTCTTGATCTTTTTTTTCCTCTGACCCCCATGGGCTTTCTATAAAGCTTTTTGTTGTGTGTAGATGATACTCAGTATTCAACGAAGATGGAACAGAGCTGACTTGACACCACTAGAATGAACGGCTTATTTTGTCTGTTGCAGGAATACCTCCCCATGCCTCTAAACTTTAGGGAACCTTCCTTACCTAACTTCATACAGGTTTTGGTTGAAAACCTTTTCCAATTTCAATTTTGCTCGTTTCCCCTTAGATTGCAATGTTTTGTTTTATACTTTGTCTCAGCTGGGTCTGTTCCATGAAGCTGGTTTAGTGAAAACCCCAGTTTGTTCATCCTGAAATGAGGGAAACTGCAGCGTTTTCCATTCAGTTTTCATGTAAACTGACAAACCAAATGTCTTCAGATTTCATGGGTTTCATTTAGTAACGGGAATTACAGACTCAGGGTTTTTACTAACCCTGGTTTCTGGAACAGCCCCTGATCTAAGACACACCCCCCTTGGATTTGTGTCATAATTATGAATCAGCACAACATTGGCCATCGTTCCACAGGCTCCTCTGATGTCTCCTGACACTCCAACGCAAACACTCCATACCAAAAGATAACCTGTGTTTAAACTGAACCAGACCGAACATATTTCCAAACCTGTATCAGCACGTGCCTGACCCCAAACTTTCCACAGGGATTCGGTTGGATAATCCAGCTGTGACACTCACGTTTCTGTTGATGTTTCATGTTGATGGTTTGCAGAGGGAGGGACTTTGCGTAAATACCCTTCATCCACAGCTTTCAATAAATTCACTGTGGGCCAGTGGTTCATGCTGGTGTCTAATTTGCAGCCTGGTTGTAAGTTCTGCTTTGTGTACCATGTTGAGTTACTGAAGGGACAGCTGGTAGTCTGATCTAATTAGTAAAAAAACAACTAAGCTTCCCTGCTATCACATTTTCCAGTGAGCTCAGGGTCTTTGTAATTCATCCTTCCTTCAGGTCAAATGGGTCAGTGACGTCATAGCAGGAGCATTGAACTTTCAGCAGCTCGTTCATCACTTCCTCTTGTGTCTCCTGAAATTCATGATAACCACACAGATGTAATCATGTAAATCCTCTGTCTCAGGGCCGTTTCATCTCCCTGCAGATATCTGCCAATGTCTCAACAAAATCCTTCATGCACTTTTACTCAGATTTCAAATAATGTAGTTATGGTGCAGACATTTACATTTTGCAAAACTCCTATTCCTAATGTAATTCATCAACAACATTCATAGAACTGTATTGATGGCCATTCAAAACATGCTTCTTTGCTTTCTTATATTTTAGCTCCCAGTTTTAAACATTGTTAGTGATTATCTTTAACTTTGCTGAAGTGCTTTGTTTTATTTGACGTAATGCACTTTATTTGTGAAACAACACACAATTTGTTAGTGCTAAGGAAGTCTCACAACGGGTATGCTGCATTTCCTGCTGAAACTCTTTTCTGCAAAATTAAATCAGCTCCATACTGATGATAAGGCTAAATTATTGATTATTCTAATTACAGAGAGGGTTAATAATTAAACGATTAAAGTTTTCATTGTCCATTATTATTCGCTCTTCAATCATTTTCTTTCGGTTAATTTTTTACTTTTCTTCTAGTAAGGTCAACAACAGCTGTCATGTGTGTGACTAATGACACGGTGGCACATCCAGACACTTGATTATCATTGTTGAAATCAAACGGGACAGACCTGGGACCTCGCAGACCCGATGAAACTTCGGCCAAAATCTCGCGATGCGATTTGAATTTGTGAGCTTGAGCTACACGAGCCTCCACCGAAGCCTTCTCGGCTCGCTGCGCCTTACGGAAACACATATGTGACCGAAGAGGAACATCTGTGCTGGTTGCAGTTGACGACACTGCACCGAACCTCTTGATTACTGGATTCAGAATCCTGCTTGGACATAATACCGTCTAATTTCCTTGGTGTCACTGTTTCAGGAATAAGTGTCACTGGCTACACACGGTACGTTCTCTTCGTTTGTAGCTAACATTGCTAGCCAGCTGCTAACCCTGACTATGTTCAGCAGTTTTAGCGAGCTGCCACCTAGAGAAAGGTAAGCTCAGACATATGTGTGGTTTTAGAGCCTCGTTCTGTCTTTTGCCATCGGCCTTTGCTCTTCTTTCTTTGTACCAGACAGTGATAGTGTGTGGCTTCAGCTGACAATACCACAATGATGTATTTAGCCAGCTTAGCTAGCAGTCTACAATTTGAGGGAAGTCGAAGTTAACGAACTGTAGGTGAAAAAGCAAAGCGAGATGCTAACGAGGGGCTTTATGGCCACATTTGAAATCCTACCAGCTTCTCGTCGACCGACAGGCTGGGGTTTAGGTCGTTCCTCTTCAAAACCGTCAGTCACTAACGTTTGAACTTGGACAGCTGGACTGCCTTTCTAATTCGACGACCATGATACAAACTGTTTCAAAGAGGCGATTAGATCTGTTTGATAACAGCACAACTAAATATCAACCAGTACTCTGACAGCTGTGTGCTTAAAAGGCTCCGTTTCGGGGGAGAGGAGAGAATTCTGAAAAGTAACCATGTTTCGGGGGTAGTTTCGGGGGTTGACATGCAGTGGAATTTGTCAAAGAGCCTCTGTGATATCGTAAAATCTAAAACAAGAAACCACTCAGCATGTAAATGCTAATATTAATTTGGCTCTTAAACATAAGGATTACTGTTGATATTGTTTACAGAAAGACAATGACCTTCTCAGAGAATGGATACGAAGCAGGAATCTTTCCTTGTTTTGGGACAAATAAATGATTATCTAACCTTTTGTGTCTTATCTATCTTGTTATAGGTAATGTTTGCAGTGTTACTGGCTGTAAACATGGGTTTCTTTTGGGTCACTATTGCTGTACTGTGGCATTCAAAATGAGCTGTGGTGTGGGATACCTGATAAAAAGTCTTCTCATATGTACTCCATTATGTGTCTTTATATCATCTTTGGCTGAAGGACCTAATCGGTTGTGGCACACCCTGTTCATTGTTTGTTTTGTTTGCGGTGGAGAGCCAGAGTATCAAAAATGTTGAAGGACTGTACAGCTACAGGCCCGTCACCCTCTGGGTTCTCTGTGCTGTGGGAACCACAGCTCAGTCCAGATCCTGGTGGACTGAGAAATTCGCTTCAATAACATTGAATAGTATTGAATAGTATGTTTTTCTTATAGTCAGACATGCTACTTATGTGTATTTCACATGGCTTTATGGAAACATGACCATTTGTAAACTTATCTGATGAAATGTCATCACAATAATTTACTCGTATAGATAAATGGTTGACGTTCAAATAGCTTTTTCTTTAATGTCCATCTTAAAGCGGACAGCCATATCTTTTTTGTCAAGGTGTGGGGAACATCAGAAAAAGGCCAAATCGCTGCTTGATGTCGGATCATCACGTATCATTTTTTAGATTATATGAATGTACTTTATTCCCCGGATGCTATACACTATGTGCTCTCTGTTCTGCAGTGTTTGTTTGCACTGCAAAGGACACTTTGGATGTTTATTGCATTTAGCTGGCTATTATGGACCACCCCTAGAGGTCTGTGACTGAAGAAAAATGCCATTATAAGATATGCATGACCAAAAAAAGTTATTCTGTTATCTGTGGGAAATGTTAACTTGACTGTTAAGCTCTTACGATTTCTAATAGACACTCGCTCGTATCATTATATCATGATGAGGCCACGTTTATTGCCTCATCACTGTCTGGTGGTCAAAGGTCACCCTGGGCTTAGCAGCAGCATGTTGTCCCAACCTGTTCTTTTCAAAGAAAGGCCGTTTTCCCAGCATGACGACCTGTCCTGTACTCTCTGTGTGCATGTTTGTGAGGACCTGACTCCCTCCATCTCTGTCACAAACACAGCTGCGAGGTCAGGTTGCTGTGGCCCGGCCAACACATCAGGGTGCTGTTTTTACCTCCGCCTGGTTATTGGCAACAAAAACGACCAATGCGTTTCGTGTGGACGTTTTTTAACCAGAAATCTTTGTCACCGGAAGAACCAGTTCATTCAGACTCAAACTTTGAAGAGACGCTCTCCAGCGGCTACCTCTGTACATTGAACAAACTCAAATCTACTTACTACCGACAGTGTCACTTTATTTTATTTCAATATTCATTTCATTGATTTATTTTCTGAACGTGGATGAACATTTGCACATTAAATGAATTGGATTGATTACGTGTCTCTGTGCCTCAGAGGCACACGAAAGAAGGTGTTCATGAACATTTAACTTTTTAGAAAACCCTTAAGTTTTAAGATGTTTCTTCAGAAAATGCATAGGGGTTTTTTGTAACAGGCACACCAGGTCTTAATGGGTCTGAGACAGTAATATCTGTAGCTATGACAACACTGAGTCGCACAGTTTCTCCAGGTGTCTCTGGGTGGAGACACCTACGTGTGTGTGTGTGTCCAGTCAACACCTAACAAGCATGAGAAATGATAAAATAATACCGAAGAAAGGTGATGCTACCAAAGACACACTGTCCAGTGCAGAAACTCGTAAACGACTGTTAGGAAGTAGGAGCGCTACAAACCTCTTTCAGAACCTGAAACAAACACGTCCAGTGTGTTGAGAGCAGCTTGTTTCTCGTTGCATTTGCGGTATTATCTGTCATCGCAATACCTGCTGCTTCTAGAGTACAGTTTTCCTGTGTATCTGTAAGACATAGCGTGGACAAACAAACAAAGTGTAAGATAGAAAGTGTCTAGTTGCATAATAAATAATGAAAATATGTACATATATGAAATAAAAGATAAATAAAAATAAATAAAAGATTTAAAAAGATAAAAAATAAAATTTGAAAAAAAGCTTTATCAGAGTGTTAAACATCAGTGCATCAACTTGAACTTCTCACAAATATTGTGGAGGGGGGCAGGGACACTGTCCCGTTTGAACAATGAAATATAGAAGAAAACTGCCCTTCATGTATTTTTATTACACAACAGCAGATCTTTGAGCAGCCACACATACGAGCCTGATGCTTTGATTCATTGATGGGCACGTCCCCTTTTTCTCTCCAGTCATTACTTACTCATGGTGTCTTAGCAATTTTTAGTCCTCCCCAGTTTTCTGTGCCATGAAGACCAAGCAATAAATTGTTGAATAAAAAAAACAACACTATTTTCAGTTTGGTTGGAACTTCTCTCCCGCTCTTCCAGTTCTATTCCTCCCTCTGGGCTCTTGTTTCTCAGCTGAGATGAAATGCCAGGAGCATTACTTCATTTCTAACCCTCTCAACTTAATTGAGGGAGGAAACAGGGGAAGTCTTGAGCTGGGGGCATCTGTGCTGGTGTTGTTGGGGTTGGAAACTTTTCATTTCTCTGCTGGTCTTCCTCTGCCTCTTTGAAAGTCAACAGTGGCTTCCCTGTTACGCTGTGCTTGTGGTCGCTGGATGTGCAGCACACATCAATCCTCTGCATTGTAGCGTCACATCAAAACATCCTGCATGCGTTTTTAGTTCTTCAGTGGTAGAGGAGTTGGCAATCTTTTCTATCGGCTTCCGCCATTCTCTTCTAAGAATACATGTGGTGCTGTAAAACATATTTGAGCCTTTTGGGGAAGTTGAAACGTCTTCATTTCTTCAATGAACATTCAGCATAGTTTTTAACATAAACACCATAGCAACATTGCTTGTGTCTCAGTGTAAGTGACTAACTGTCGACATTATTAACATGTTTCTGTGCCTGACATTCATTTCAGTTTTAACTTTAGCAACTGGGTGTATAAACTGGGTGTGTGTGGTTGAGATTCTTTAGCATTTTCATCGTTGTCTTCTTTGTGTGGTGGTTAGCGCCTGTTTTCGGGCGTTCGGTCCTGATTTGTATGTTTTATGTAAGTGACCAGTAGTTTGGGCCCAAACAGTAACAATGGTAATAAAAACAGGAGCTCCTTTGTGGAGGTAATACAATCCATTAACAAGTCAATTTTTAAATGTCTGTTCTCATTCCCAGATATCACTGGTGTTCCACACTTAAAACAAAACTGGCAGCAGTTGTGACGTTTGGAGATGTGATCCACTTTAAATTTGCTTTGCGAGGCAGCAGCGGTTCTGGTATCTCTCTCATTCGTTTGTCCGCTGCCGAATTCTACAAAGAAATGTTTATTGTGTGTGTTCTGGAAATGTCCTTCAATGGTGCATCTGTTTCCTAATTTCTTGCAGCAGATGAATGAAGCATACCAGTAAACCAAGTCTGTGCACTGTAAAATTCTCTTTTATTGTGTCACGTTTGTCTTTGGAATCCATAGCGAGGTAGGAGGGGGCTCCAACAAGCATTTTCCGAGAAAATTTCAATGTAAAAACGTGGGATTATTATAATTCAAGGGAGTCAGAGGTTGGGAGTTTTCAGTTTGGGCTGCTCTTGAATAAAGAGAAAGAAACAAGGGGGGCACTGTTTGACACTCAGTAGCTTCCCATGAGGTTGCTCTGTTCATGTTGCAATTGAAGCCTCACTCATCCACTGACTGTCCCGTAGAAACCCAAGAATGTGCACACAGGCAACATTACACAGGAGACCGGCAGGCCAGGAATGCAGCTGAAGTGATAGTGACTGTCTGATTCCACGGGCCCAGCTGCTTTTCACTGTTTACATTTGTCTGTCGTCCAGTCTCACTTGCACCGGTGCTTTTATTTTTCCAGCGTAGCGCTGAATCATTCTGCTTCTCACTTGGGGGTGTCTCTCTGTATTTGATGTTAACGCAATGGTGCTGCTGCTGCTGCTGCTGCTGCTGCACTTCAAGCAGATGCCCCACACTCACAATTTGTGGGTGGTTTGCAAGTCAGATTTAACTCCACACACTCACAGCTTACCACTAATAGTAACGTGGGTCTGGAGGGAGTCTCTATTTGCTAAGTTTAGTTTTCAGTAGAATGCCATATCAACTGGCATGGCAGACCTTCTGTCCTGCCGAGTCATTCAGGGTGGTCCTCTCCGTTTTTTATTAGACCAAAGACCCATCATGGGCCTAAAGAAAAGGGTCGCGTACATAGAAATTTTCCTTTACATAAGCGATGAGCCAGACCAAGCTTATGTTTAACCAGTGTGTCAACATGACGAGGGGATTTTAAAAGGACGAGTGAATGAACTGTTTGAATTGGGTTGTTTGATGTGCATGTGAGTCCATGTTCCATAGTGATTGAGTAGAATCCTTGTTGTCTTCGATTTTAAGAGGTAAAGTATTTAGCAACTGCAGAGCGTAGGGCATTTCTGATGGTTTTGGCAGGACAATAATACTTCTGATTGAACTGATGCACAGTTGTCCCTTGAGGGAAGCTGCAGCTATTCTGTTGTATTGTTCTGAAAAAAACCCTTAGTACTGCATTTAGAAGCTGAACCACCATGGTCCTCAGTGTGTGTTCTGTTCAAAATGTTCTCTCCCAGCGGGTCAGCTGAGGTCAGGACTGAATCTGTTCCTGTCGGGAATGTCTAGTAAACCCTGCCTCCTAGGGAAGCTCTGGCATATCAAGTAACTCTACCAACCTATGTCATAGTCTGCTTCCTAACGTTTCACACTAACCATGATTTAATTGTGTTCATGTTTGAATGCAGACAGCATGGAAAAAAAAACTTTCATTAGTAAATGTGGACAGCAACACATGAAGGAAAGGTTTGGTTGGAGTCTGTTGTCAGGTAGAGTTATTCAATAATGTGATTTGACTGATTCGTTATCAGACTTCTTTGGACTTGGAGGACCAACACACTGCTCAGATAAATCCTTGTTCAGCTTTGTAGAGGAAATTGAATTCTATGATGGTCAAACCATCGGTGTGACGGGCCATCTAGACTCAAATCAACAGCAACAAATCCAAAAGTCTGCCAGGGTTCGGATTGTGTGAGGTCAAGTGTGGGATGTCGGCATCATTAAAACCATGTGCCATGTGCAAAGTACACACATTTTGGAGCGTCATTTGCTGCCTTCATGACATGTTTCCAGGGAAACGCATGCATGTTTTATCACAATAATCTAACAGCACCACTTGCACAAATGCATGCATTTCAACGTATCAAACCTGCATAATGGTAAGGTTACATTTCCATGACTCTCACCATATAAGACAGTATCACAGCTGGTTTGTGAGACTCCTCTGAGTTTATCTTACACAGTATGATGGAAAAGGTAAAAGTAAAAAATAACACCTAAATACACTGAGCCCACTTAACGTATGAAAACATAAGGTAAGACATAACTGTCTGAAACCACACTTACACAGGCCAATAATTAGACTATCAAAAGATAGTCAAAACGTGAAGTATACCTGAATGAAAACAATTGATTTGCAAAACATGCAACAAATGATTGGATTCTCCTCTCAAGTGAGCCTCTTCTGTGTCTGCAAAAACTGTAGAAAGAATAAAAAACATGAATATATTTATATTACACACAGAAGTGACTACAATTAGCACATTATTATTGATTATTGCACTGATTCATAAAAAAAGTGTTTTCTTTATTGAAGCACAATAGTAAATACACAACCAATAATATAAGGTGTGTGTTCGTGCACATTTCAGGCGTAGGTCAGTGGGTGTCAGTTGCTGTGTCTGACTGATGTTTCTTTTCGTTTATGTGAGCGTGCGTCCACTGTGGACCAGGTCTATAAACTAGGGGCTTGCGGTTGAGATGCTTTAGCATTGTTGTCGTATTGTTATACTGTCTGCGTTGCAGTAAACTTAGGTTTCAGTTGTAACTGATCCAAATGTTTGAACGTTTCATTCACACGCCTCCACTACGTTGTGTCAGTGTGAGTTTGTTGTCCTGTGCTGCTGCAGCTGTGTCACACTAGAAGCAGCTGAGTTGTGTCTGAGATGCTTGAGAAACGCAGATGCTTCTGCTGTCTTCTTCTCCTTCTGTGTCTGCAACGGTTAGCATCTGTTTTGCAGCCTTAGGCCCGCCCAGGCCTCCAAGCAAAACACAGTGTTTGTTTAAACAGAAGTCAAATGCTACCTTGATTCAAAGTCTTTTTGAGTGAATGTTTTTTTTTGTTTTGTAGTCAAGATATGACATTCTCTAAGGTTCCACAAAAATGGCAAGGTAAAGACGTATCATTACAGGTCAAATGATTAAAATCTACAATGAAAGTCGGTCAAACCATCTTGAAGAATAAACATCTCCAGCTGTGATACATTGG
>CAAKHB010007473.1:0-14986 GCA_901007665.1 Aeoliscus strigatus | reverse complement strand
ACGGTTAGCATCTGTTTTGCAGCCTTAGGCCCGCCCAGGCCTCCAAGCAAAACACAGTGTTTGTTTAAACAGAAGTCAAATGCTACCTTGATTCAAAGTCTTTTTGAGTGAATGTTTTTTTTTTTTGTTTTGTAGTCAAGTTACTCAAACATTTCAGCTCTAAATGTAAGTAAGCAAAATATGACATTCTCTAAGGTTCCACAAAAATGGCAAGGTAAAGACGTATCATTACAGGTCAAATGATTAAAATCTACAATGAAAGTCGGTCAAACCATCTTGAAGAATAAACATCTCCAGCTGTGATACATTGGAAATGTAGAGATGGTCCTAGAAGTACAGGGGATCTAATTACGTTCCCTGTCATTGTGGGTGTGGCTGCTCATCAGGATGAGACACGGGATAGTCTGGCCTTCACAGACACAAACACACTCAGGAAGCATGTTGTCCTTTAGAGTTAATTACCATGGAAACCACATGAATGTACACTCTTTTTTTTTGGAACCAATGTCCTTTGTTCTATGATGACTTTACCAATGTTCTGCAGAGCATCTAAGATCAAAGGACAATTGAATTTTCATGACTCTTAAAGATACAGGTGTTGAAATGATTGATGGTTGTCATCCAGGCAGCTACATTTCAATACACACATTGAGCATACTAGGTTTACAACAAGACAACCGACCCCCCCAGACAAGCACCTCAGGTAATGACTGGGGGGCTGCATTAGACTGCTGCACGTAGAATGACACGCCTTCATCTTTGAGATCCGGCTAATAGATCACTTTATTAATTTACAGGAGATTCACTGTGTGTGTGTTTTGGGTTAATCAGCAGCACCTGCCACAACCAGGATGGAAGCAGCTGAGACACACACCCATTCATTTTCATTTTTTTATCATTAAACATGGAGCCTTTGTTACATGAATCGTTTTTTATTCCAGCCGAACAATCGGAGCAGCTATTCTGTTGTTGTCTATGTATGTATCTATCTGTTTGGAGCAGGAGGAGTCAGACCAGGAGGAGGTCAAATGTTCATGCCAACATTATTCAACTTTAAAATAGGTTCTCCGTTTGCACGCCGCAGGTCGCATTGACCAACCTTTTATTCTTCGTGAGCATCTGTGAAAATAGCCGTGGTTTCTTGTCATCTCCTCTTCCCTGGTGTTTCCCATTCATTGGGAACGTTTTTCGCCATTTTCTCATTGCCCCGCTCCTCCACACCTGATTCACATCAGCTGCTCGTTGTCAGGCCTCAGCAGAACTTCACAGAGGTTGATTCAGGTGTGGGGGCAGGGTAACATCTAAAACCTGCAGGATGGGGGGCTACAAGAGCAGTGATTTATGATAGATCGACGTATTTTCTCTTGTACTATGCAGCCATTGTGAGGTTCAATTAGACATTATGAGCAAAGCCTGCAACCATGAAATGATTGAAACCCAGTCAGAACATTCAGATCGCACTGCTTGACCTCCAGTGACCCTGTATCATCACTCATCTCAGACACTCCCACCTTGTGACCAGCCTCAAGGTCAGGATGAAGCACCTGCCCAGTCAGGAAATCAACCGCCCTTTTGTATTCTTTACGATACACAACACACACATTTCTGTCTCAAAGCCCACACGTGACAGCATGACTCGTCGTAACAGATTACTTCCTCGCTCGTAGATGCACCAAGTCCTCCTCTGTCTGCTGGGATCAAACACAGGCAAACAAACCTCACTTGTTTTACAAATCTTTTTTTTTTTTTTTTTTTTAACAAAATATCTCTTTCATGAAGTCAGCTCTTCAAAGATGAAACGTTTTTTGGCAGGTGAATAATGCAATTCCTTCCCAGTAGGAAATCCAAGCAGTTAATGAGCTAAAATATTTTGGATTTTACTGTTAATGTGGCGCTTACACCACCGTTCTGTACTGGGTCAGTCATTACAGCTCTGCAAATCTAAAACATGAAACGTGTACCTGTAGCTCCGGGTGGGTTTATAAATCAGTTTTGGACACTGCTAATACAGCTGCATGATTGTGATCTCACTTTTCCTACTAAGAAATTCAAACTCAATTTGCTCATTTTTAAACCAGATGCTGTCGGACTGGGTCATCAGTCCCAGTCCGACAGGTACATTTTCTACTCCGTGTCTGTGTCTCTGTCCTTTATTTAAACCCTTTTTAATGTGTTTTTCCCTGTGTGTTTGTTTGCCTAGGCTGGCTCCCCCTCCTTCACCAGAATCCGTCTATCAGACGTGACCACGAAGTTGAGCGGGAGAAGTCACCATGTCCTAAACACAGACAGTCGGCCCTCTGGAGCCCTGTCCCCCCTCCCTGGACCCACCACCTTCCCCTTTCACCCAGCCCCATCCCACTCCCAGACCTCCCTGCACATGTGAGGGACACGCCACCTTACCCTGGCTCCCCACTGGCACAGCCCTCCGCTGCCTCTGAAGACATGAGCCTTCAGAAGCACCAGCAGCTGGCCGTAGGCAGCGGCGGGGTGATGGGCTCTGACCGTGACCTGCAGTCCACCGCCTCCTCCATCTCCCTGCCGTCTGTGAAGAAGGGCCCCAAGAAGAGGCGCCTTTCCCTGGCCTCTCTTTTTAGGCGGCGGGGTAGGGAGCCCAAAGCAGGTCGCCAGAGGTCTCGAGAGCTCCAGTACCCGGGACTCGGAGGGCTGACGGGAGTGGATGGCATCGCCAGCATCGAGAATATACACTCTGAGATGTGTAACGACAAGAACTCTGCCTTCTTCCACTTGGCTGCCTCTACCACCGCCTCCACCTCATCTGCCTCAGGACCTTCCTCCTCTACCTCCTCGTCTTTCAAGCTGGGGGGTGGGGTGGGGACAGAGTCACTGGAGTGCCCGCTGTGCCTTCTGCGTCACTCCAGGGAGAGTTTCCCTGACATCATGACCTGTCACCACCGATCCTGCATCGATTGCCTTCGCCAGTACCTGCGCATCGAAATCTCAGAGTCTCGCGTCAACATCAGCTGCCCCGAGTGCTCGGAACGCTTCAATCCACACGACATCTGCATGATACTGGGTGACCGGGTGCTCATGGAGAAGTATGAGGAGTTCATGCTCAGGAGGTGGCTGGTGGCTGACCCGGACTGTCGCTGGTGTCCTGCTCCAGACTGCGGGTAAGAAATAACCATGATGTGATGGATGTTTGAATGAGGAACACCCGTTGAATTTGCACTGAACATCTTTCTGTTGAGGATTTTTTGTTTGGGCATTGCCAAAGGTGACTCAAGCTGTAAAATGGTTCTGTTAACTGAACAGTGGGATAAAATAAGTACAGTTGGATGTTTAGCATGATGCATGTTTTTGTGCATCCAACATTGAAAGACACAATACCATGGAACCCTCGGCGGCTGTCTGTGTTATCACTGTCCCAGTTCACATTGTTCTTCTGAACAGCTGTGTCCTGTGTTTTTCAAACCCTGCTGGCAGGTCAGGTGCCTCTTATGCCCTCTCATTCCACCAGACCTTCTTGAATTGTCAGTCACCTGTTTTTTGTCGTTGTTGTTGTTTTTGACCATGTGGGAGGTCCTGTTTTGTAACATTTTGTAACATCTTTGTAACTTTGACCATTCTGGTCAAAGTTACAAAGATGTGTTATTGTTCTGTCTGGCAAAGTGAAATAGCTGAAGCTTAAAACAGTGATGGATGGTTCCCTCGGGGTCCAACCAGTGTATTGTCAGGAGGTTATAGTGTTAGTAGGATTTGTAAGTGACTCTCCCTTGTCGGCTGCTGGATTTATGTCCTGTGTGTATTAACTATTCATTCTCTCCTGCTCCGTGTTATCTTTGTGTTCCATCAGGTATGCAGTGATTGCCTTCGGCTGTGCCAGCTGTCCAAAGATCACGTGTGGGCGGGAGGGCTGCAGTACAGAGTTCTGCTACCACTGCAAGCAGCTGTGGCATCCCAACCAGACCTGTGATGCAGCACGACAGCAGAGAGCGCAAAGCCTCCGCCTGAGGACGGTCCGCTCGTCGTCTCTCAGCTACAGCCAAGAGAGCGGAGCGCCAGGTTGGCTGACGGAGCATTAAGAGTTTGACACGCACAGAGATCCACGTTGTGTGAATGTTGTTCCACATTGTGTAACGTACATCATTCCTGATTATCAGCATTGTGTAATTGACAGGGAGAAGTTCAAATGAAGGCAGCCTAGAGTCTGAATTGCAGTCAGACTCAGAAACATTACTACTCTGTTTAATTCCAGCCGACGACATCAAGCCGTGTCCACGCTGTGCTGCGTACATCATAAAGATGAATGACGGCAGCTGTAATCACATGACCTGTGCCGTCTGCGGCTGCGAGTTCTGCTGGCTGTGCATGAAGGAGATCTCAGACCTGCACTACCTGAGGTCAGTGTGTGCACCCAAAGGATGACGCGTGTTGAACGTGGACCTTCCTGAGTGTGATATGGGATTGATTGGGGTTAATGGTGATGGCCTGAGCTGACCTAAGGGAAACTGTTTTACCAGTGCTGTGCAAACAAGTCTTCATCATCTCATGAAGTGACTATGGTTCAAACAGCCCAGAGGCCGAGGTTGACGTTTTATTTGTTGAGCAGCAGCTGGACATGTTTGTTTTAACTCTCAAGTTGATGCAGGCTGATGAGCTTCACCACCACTGTGGGAAAACAACTTTTCAGTTTTACAACAAGGATGCAACGTTTGCCAGACACTGCATGAATCGGAGCGTTCTCAGTCTTTCCCGTCTGCCTCTTCAGTCCATCAGGCTGTACCTTCTGGGGAAAGAAGCCATGGAGCAGAAAGAAGAAGATTCTGTGGCAACTGGGAACACTCGTAGGAGCCCCCGTTGGCATCGCACTGATAGCTGGCATCGCTGTACCCGCCATGATTATTGGCATCCCTGTGTATGTGGGGAGGAAGGTGAGCCCGAGTCCAAACTCCTGACTGCCTCGTGCTGTGTGACGTGTCAGGCTGCTTTCCTGCAGCATCCGTCCAGCTGTCAGCATCATCTGTTACATAAGGCAGCAGCAGTGTCCGTCACTAACTAGTTGTGTCTGTGGACCAGTCCCTCTAACCCCCCACCCTGGCTTTGAGTTGTTGACCCTTCGCTGGAGAGTGGCTCACACTGTTTTCTCTGTCAGATCCATAACCGCTATGAAGGTAAAGACATCTCCAACCACAAGAGGAACCTGGTGATAGCAGGAGGGGTGACGCTGTCAGTCATTGTGTCTCCAGTGGTGGCTGCAGTCACCGTGGGTTAGTCTGCGCCCCCCCCTCCCCCAGCTCCTGTTGAACCTTTGTGTTGTCACCCTCGGGCAGTGAAGATGGTTTATGAAGACCTTCCCCTCCGTGTGCCACCGTGTCTGTGTTTGTCCTTCAGGAATAGGAGTCCCCATCATGCTGGCGTACGTCTACGGCGTGGTGCCCATCTCTCTGTGCCGCAGTGGGGGCTGTGGTGTTTCTGCAGGCAACGGCAAAGGCGTTCGCATCGAGTTTGACGACGAGAACGACATGAATACTGGCAGTGGGGCAGGTGCCACTGGTGAGTTTCAACGCCCTCGTATTTATTCCAAACACCCAGAATGGTTCAAGGACATTGGCTCATTTTGTCATTCAGAAACTGTTAAACTTCCATCCACATTTAGCTTTCGAGCTATATGACTTGGGAAACGTGTACAGCGTGGACTCCTCTAATAACATATTTTTCTGACGTATGCTAGCACCCGGCACTGGGGGCTTCAGGGAAAGGAAACTGCTGATAACCACAATCATCCCAAAGAATAAATGCACATGAAAGCATAGTGTGTTAATTCAACGCAGGAGCATAAATCCACCTTTTATTTACTGGTCGCTTCCGTGGCAGATACTACGTCAGTGGCAGACACCAGGAACAACGCCAGTATAGGTGAGGGCAGCGTCGGGGGCCTGACAGGCAGCCTGAGTGCCAGCGGGAGCCAGATGGATCGACTCGGGGCCATCAGGGACAACCTGAGTGAGAGCGCCTCCACCATGGCCCTGGCCGGCGCCAGCATCACGGGCAGTCTCTCTGGCAGCGCCATGGTCAACTACCTGAGCAGGTGTCATGGCAGCAGCGCACGCGCAGTAACGCCATGGTACTGCTGAACTGTCCTCACCCCCCTCTGGTGTGTCGTCAGGCTGGAGGTGCAGGCTGACATGCAGAAGGACCGCTGCAGTCTGAGCGGGGAGTCGGCCACGGTCAGCCTGGGAACCATCAGTGACAACGCCAGCACCAAAGCCATGGCCGGATCCATTCTGAACGCCCCCCTGCACCCTGACAGGTAAGAGGTCCCATTCATCCCCTGACGCTCAGCAGACGGACTGTTCCGGTAGAAACCAGCATTCACAGCAGCAGCTCTGAGCAATGGAGACGAGGAACGACGTCCTGTTACAGGCTCAGAAACCTCAGGCAGATCCAAGGCTGCATGTGGACGGCCTTCTGCCTCGACCAGGGGGGTGAAACACAGAGAGCAACAGGGAGAGAGAGAGAGAGAAGCAGTGTCTGAGAATCTGCCCTGATTTGTTTCACTTGAGCATCATGTGTTACCGAGGAAACAGTTCTAAGGTTAAAAGGACATGAAATAAAACGGATGTATGGATATATGAGAACACACACAAGAATAATAGTGGGTTCCACTTGCAGCAGATGTAGAAGTCATTTCCAGTGGAAGCTGTGTGCGTTCCGGTTTCATGGATTGGAGAAAATCTGTGTTTGTTGTTAGTCGATAAACACAGACAAACTACACTGTTGCTGAAATGAACGTTGTAAACACACAGTTTATTGATTCATGTGACAGAAGGAACAAACCCCACTGAATCACACACTGAAGGATTGGTTCAACTTACAAACTGGATCAGTAGTGACACATCTAACAACTCTCTGGTGTAACTGGATACTTCCTGGTATGTGGATACCAACGGGAACGGGACCTACATCACTCAATAAAATCCATCTCATAGCAGATTTCTAAGAAAATGTCATCAGTTGTCTTTGTAGACTGACACACGCTGCACTCCTCACGTTGTCACATTCCAGAGATGGGACCTGTGTGGAAGTCCACGTGGACATCGAGTCCAAACCTGGCAAACTGCGTCACCACAGCGGCAGCAGCAGCGTGGACGACGGCAGCCACGTTGGCCGCTGCGCCTGGACCTGCCCCTCCAGTGGCTGCACCTCGTCCAGATGGGCTTCTTGCTCCTCCTCCACCAGCTCGGGGGGCAAGAAGAGCAAAGGCAAACTGCGCAAGAAAGCAGGCGGCACCAAGATCAACGAGACACGAGAGGACATGGACGCCCAGCTGCTGGAGCAGCGCAGCACCAACTCCTCAGAGTTTGACTCCCCTTCGCTGAGCGGCAGCCTGCCATCCGTCGACTCCCACTGCAGCCACTTCTCCGAGTTCAGCTGCTCCGACCTGGAGACAGTCAAGACGTCCTGCAGCCACGGAGCCGGCGGTGGCGACTACCACGCGCGCTGCGCCGCCGTCAGCCCGCTGCCCGAGGTGGAGAACGACCGTCTGGAGACCTGCCCGGCCGCGCTGGCCCGCGCCCGCGCCCACGGACACGCGGCCACGATGGCCACACCCACCTCCTCCCCCTCCCCCGGGCACGGCGCGGAGGAGAACGCGCACCCGGTGAGCCGCGCTGAGCTGGACTCTCACAGCTCCACTGGAACGCTGTTGAAAGAAAACCAGAGGCAGCAGCTGAAGAACGCCTGCATCCAGACGGACATCTGACGGCACACACGCCCTTTGACCCCCCCGTCAACACCGACCTGAGAGGGACAAAACCTCCATCCGTTCCTGGAAGTTGACAACAGCCATGTTTTGCTTTCATTGCACTAATCCGATGAGTCATTACCGTAATGACAGCGACTTGGCTGTGAAGTTTTTACTTTGTCAACTTCTAGGAAGCATTGGCCGTTTTCCACCGGTAGTCGTGTGTTTATGGTCCTCCACAGCGCATCGGGGGCGACGTGTCCTCTGGGGTCTCCCACGGCTCTGATCACGTCCTGTTGATCCTTCAAACCACTGTGCCAACGTTGATCATGACTCGTCGGTGTGAATCCAAACCCTGTAGGGGTTAAAGGTCAGAGGTGTCCAGACAGGAACCTCCTCCTCGTCTGTGTTTATTTATCCATCTTTTGTGTGTATTTTTTTTCCAAATGAAACTCGTGTATAATTGTGATGCCAGGGCTCAAAATCATTGTTGCACCGTTGGAAGACGACTGACGTGTCTTTTTGAAGGATGCTCACCTCGCCACCATTCCTGGGTGCATCGGACCTGGAGAATGAACCTGTGGGCTCTGGTGCAAACATGACTTTGGAGGCCTGGTTCTTCCTAGGAGGTGAGATGGCGATGTGGGGTGGGGGGGGGTTGTATTCAAGGGTCTCTGGGAGGTCCTTGGAATAGGTGGTTTGTTTCAGTTTTATTCAGGCTGACGGTCTTTGCCTCACTGAGTAATCAAGGGCTTTGACGACTCTGCGTTAACTCACGGTGCCTTCGAGAAGCTGTGGTCGCTCAGCGACCGCTCGACTCAAACGCAAGCTCTCGTTCATGGCAGAATGTCTGTCAGTTTGGGAGCGATGCTCTCGTTGCATTTACACACACACACACACACACCCTGAGGCTGGGTAAATGACGACTTTTCAACGGCCTACCAAAGACAGCACTCAGGCTCTTGTTAAGTCTGATTCCTGTGACTCAGCATGCTCGTCCCTTTGACACCGTGAGGATGAGTCCTGATACACACTGTCGCTTTATACTCAAACTACGCAAATAACGGAGGCATCGGCCCTCCGACCCGTCCGTCCTCGCTGACGTTCTGCAGAGGAGGAGGTGGATCCGGGGCCGTAGGTTCTGTTGTCGGTGGCCTCGTCGGGCGAGTCCCGGTCGTGTCTCCAAACGGTGCCGCGAATTCTTTGTTTGCTCGAGCTTGCACCTAACGCTCAGTGATTCTTCTTCAGGCCTCGGGGGGCGGGCTCAGGTGAACCTGCACTAGTTTTGACCCGCGTCTGTTTTCTCCGGTGGACAGCCGCTGCGTCCTGCGACCCGGCAAATGTGCGGTTCCTCGTTCTGGTTCTGTTTTGCATTAATCACCAAAACTCCAGTTTCTTGATTTCAACACTTAGTGCCAGATTTAATTTTAGGACGGTGTTAAGTATTTGTATATTTGTTTGGTCATTTGCTTTGCTATTTTGCGTGTAAATGCATATCGGAAAATAAAAAAAGTCTATGAAATGTTGGTTTTGCTCAGTTTTTCAGATGAATGCAAGTACACTCAGCAGTAGTTTCTTCATGTTCAGTGTTTAATTTGCTCATAGAACCTTTGTATTCGTATTTCATGGAGTACTGTACATACTTTTACATCTCAGCAGAAAGAGCATCAGTGGAATGTCAAGTTATTGCCTGTTGTCCTTGTCTCCTGTTCCTGAACTGAAACGGGGTACATTCATGTAGAAACTGGTCAAATGTTACTAAGGACAATTTGGGTTCAGGCATGACGGGAAAATTCAGTAGTAAAACAAAAACACCTTTTAACCAGTTACCACAAAGGGGCTTTGTCACGACCCATTTAACATTTTAATAAACGGTGCAGAAAGTGAAACTTGTGAAACACATCTCTGGTGTGTGTGTGTGTGCGCGCGCGCTTTGCGCTGCTTGGTTTCATTGGTAAACAAATGGTCAAATTCTTTGTGACTCACAGAGAAAAAAACAAACAACATCTGGGGTCCATTCCAGGGCTTGTTCATCCTGACAAAGGAAAATTGCAGATTTTTAAATATTTTCATGTAAATTGATCAAAGCAAAAGTTTTAATTTGTTTTTGCGGCGGTGACTGAAATCTGGAAAAGTTCTTTACCAACCCTGTTTTCAGGTTCAGTAAAAAGTTTGTTCAGCTCCATTTCTGTCGGTTTACATCAAAATAGAATCAAACTGCAGTTTTCACCATTTCAGGACAAACAAACTTTTTTTTTCTAGAACGATCCCCAGCTGTTCCAATGATTATTGCCCTGTACTACAACTTTACCAGATAACACATCCTGTTTTCTGCATGACTCAGCAGAAAGACATCCCACAGGCCTACATGTGCAGATAAATACAGTACATTCAGTCATCAGACACACGGAACGTTCCGGTCTGAGGATCGTCTGTGACCGACGCACTGACGAGGTTCAAGGACCCGAGGAATGGAGCTTAAATGGCCGTCTGTAGGTGGAACACTTGTCCCTCCGTCTTACATAACAATGTACATCGGACCCTATTTTTAGGTGGACTTAAAAGCGTCCTCCCGGGGGCCGGCAGATAGAAACGAGCCTTTCAGGCTTATTGTGGATTATTTACACGCCGAGCAGTGACTTGACTGCTTTGTCCCTGAAAAGTTCACTGATATTAAACCGTTACAAGTGACGTACTTTCACTGAGCAGCAGTGAAGCTGCTGGTCCTGTGTGAATGTCAGCGATGGTACAAAAGCAAATCTGTGTTACAGAACGATCGGGGGAGAAAATAGAGGATAGTCCTTGTACAATCATTGAAACATACAGATGGTTTGGAAAGAACCCTCTAGTGCCTTCTGACACGTGTGTCCTCAGTTGCATAGATCCAGGAGTTGGTGTGGAGCTCAGATGTACTTGTTGGCCAGGTTCTGAACGTCGTTCTTGGTGAACTCTGCGCTCTCCACAGCCGACAGATGCTCGAACAGCTGAGTCATGTGGCTCCGCTCGTCTTTCTCCAGCAGCATCAGCACGACCTGCACGGTCGAGAAGAACCGAGTCAATCAGACGTGGGTTTTTTTGCCGTAAGTTGTTCACGCTCTGATTTAAATGTTAGCGCCATCAGACTCCAGTGGGAACAGTCTCTGTGTTTGTGTACGTAAATACAGATGCTGCACACGTCAGCGTGTGTGTCAGCACTGGTTGCGATCATAGTGCGCATGCACTAATATCGTAGTGTGCATGTTTGACACCTGATCCGTACTTGATCGTGCTGCTTTTAATTTCAAAATAGATACTTAATAAACTAAACTAAGGCTATAGTGTTTTTTTTTTTTTTCATATTTAAGTGATGTCACAGATTTTTTACACACTAATTTCTGTTCATTTAGAGAGGCAGTATATTTGAGGGGGGTCTTGATGAAATTGGTGGGAAAAAAATGCATCGCCAGTGTGATGAAATGATCTTTTCAAATCCCCATTTTAGATAAGTTAAGGCAAAGAATAACAAGTCTGAAGTCGTCACCACTCCATCCCAGTACATCACCCCCACCCCACCAAAAGAAGTGAATAAATATCACTTCAACTATATTACAAGTCTCAAATCAAAAATCAAACTTTTCAAATGACAAACCCTCACGTTATCCACGTTAGATGTAAATTTAACATCTCAACTACACACCGGAATTGGAAAAAAAAAAAAAAAAAAAAAAAATTAAACCGCTTCATTTATGTACAAAATCTAAACGATTCTCATACTAGAACGTATTTCAGTCAGTTCTCGGACTTCTCTGTGCATTTTGTTCTCAACATCGATAACTGCTCTTTTTTTAACAATATGCATATTGTCTGTGTGACAGGTTGGTGACGTTTTGTTGACGCGTTCACATGTTGACATGTGAAAAATAAAAACACTCTGAAAATGCAAAATATCCAAGTGATGTAGTAGACTGAGTTTCCTCATCTTTCCTTGTTGACCTCAGTCAAGGTCAGTAACATTTGACAACAGTGTAGAAAACAGATGAATCAACTGCATCACTTTGACTTGATAGTTTGCGTTGTCAGTGACAAGTGTCTCACCGAGAACCGGTCGGCGGTGTGCAGGTGGTCGAGGTGCTGGTAAACGAGGTCGGGGTCTTTCTCCAGGAGGTGGGAGTCGAGCGCCTGCATGATGAAGCTGAAGCTCTGTGCGTCCAGCTGGTTGCTCAGGAACTGAGGGAGCATCTTTGGCGCCGTGGAGGCCAGCAGGTCGGCGCAAGCCGCCGTGCTGCCGCCGCTGCGTGCTGCGTTCAAGGCCTGAGCGAACTGACAGGCGTTGGTCGGCTGCAGGCCGACGGCGACGTCCTCTCCTCTGCAGCTGTTCTCCGACTTGGCTGACGGCTTTTCGACACCGTCCACCTGAGAAGATGATGCGGAGGTGTGACGAAGGGACTCACGGTGGGGCTCTGGAAAGTTCCTGGTTTTCTGTTCTGTTTGTTTGAATACATCATTGGATCATGTGACCCACAAGAGAAATACGCCAGCCGTGTCAAACGTTGATCCCAAGAGGGCCAGACCAGTAACAGAACAAGTGACATTCATAGACCTTGAAGGCAGCATCAGCGGAAGGGAGCCTGTCACTTTAAGAAGCGTTCTAGGAACAACAAAGGGTGGCGCTATTTTATATATTGTATATATCACATTTTATTTGTGTTTAAAATTTAAAAACATTAATATGACTGGGGCCTCCACGGGGCCGTCTGTTGGACACCCCGGGCGTAGACAGGATGTGTGTGTACCTCCGTGATGGGGATGACCTTCCTGGGTTTGGCCGGTGAGGCGTCAGACAGACTGCGGCGGAGCAGAGCTGTGACCTCCTCCAGCTCCTTCTCTGCCTCCTGCACGTTGGGGTCCTGCTGCAGCACCTCCTGCAGGTCCGTGCTGCACGCCAGGTAGTCCTGAGGCAAGGAGAGACGGCAGCCATGACACGCAGCAGGGAACCGGGGAGGGGAGGGCTGATGCTCATGAACTACGGGGTGGAAACGGATGGATGGCCGTGCGCCGATTTCATGTATATTTCAAACATCCTTAGATTCTAACCAGCACTGGTTTGACTGATTGTTCTCTAGAGCCCCTGGAGGACAAGAAAAACCATTTCCACTACTGATGTCAACTCACGAGACACAAGTGTAAAGAAAATGTATGAGTGTATTACAGAGGGTGTTACATGTTATTTTATAGTTTACTAGTTTTGGCTTCTCAAGCGTTTTTTTAAACATTGTTTTCCACCAGAATTCAGGTTTAGTTGAATGCAAATTGTAGATGGATACATGTGTTTTCCAGATGACTGTCCGTGTGACACGATGATGAAATGACCCGTGTTCCTGTGTTCCTCCTCTGCTCACCTGGAGACCTTTGTTGGCCAGTGCTCGGCGGTAGAAGGCCTTCTTATTGGTCGGCTCCAGCTTCAGGGCTGCGTCACAGTCCTGCTTGGCCTCAGGAAATCTCTCACACTTCAAGTAGCACAGGGCTCTGCGCGCGCGCACACACACACACACACACACACACACACACACACTGTAAGCAGCTGATCTTCACTGAAGCATGAGAAAAGGTTCTGACTGTACAACGTGTCTCAGCAGCTGTGGAAGTCGTGTTGACTCTGGTGGGGCCACACATGCCACTTTTTTTCCTATAGAGCTTAAAACACACACACACACACACACACACACACACACACACACACAACAAACAGCATCAGAGTTTCCTCTGTGACCGAATCAGCAATCTGGCTGTGCACAAGAGGAGGTGGGGGGAGGTCACAGACCTGCCCGCTGTGTGCCGGCAGTAATTCTCTCCACATGACATCATATCGTAGAGGCTATAACCGGAGTGAGAGGAGACGGACGGACGGACGGACGGACACCAACACGCCACTTCACCAGGGAACTGACGGGGATTAACTACAGAGCAAATAACAACAACACACATAGTCAGAGTTCTTACTGGGGCGCCTAGTTTGTGGACGTGCCAGCATGTGGAGCACACACCTACGTGTCAGTACGCTTGGTCCGAGGGATTCAATGTGCACCATCCGTCATGCTTAAAGGTCAAAGGTCATCTCATCTCAGCAACTCATCTATGAGGAGTTATGAGGATCTCCCAGTGTCCCATTGCAAATCAGGATGTGAGGGCATTCATGTGCATGTCAGGAATTTATATATTTATATATATGTAAAAAATATACTATTAATTATATTATTATTATTATTATTATTATTATTATTACTATTATTAAATAAATTGCTATTGTTAAAAATGATATGTATTATATATATATACACACACACAGCTCAAAACAATTAAAGGAACACTTGTTAATCAGAGTATAGCAATAGTCAAACTGGGATATTGATCTGGTCAGCTCGGTAGCAGAGGGGGTTGTTAATGTTAATTGTTATTGGAATCAACAACAGGTGCATCAGAGGGGCAACGGTGAAACAGGAATGGGTCCAGGTTGAGGCTACTGATACCTTTTTTTTCCCTCTTCATCTCCTTCTGCTGATCTTTCCCTGACTGACTTCTACTGCTGAAGTTCTTCATGGTGCGGTACCTGGACGCTACAGAGGTTGCAGAAGTAGTCCAACTCCTCCAGGATGGCACATCAATACGTGCTGTTGCAAGAAGGTCTCAAGAGCATGGAGGAGATTCCAGGAGACAGGTAGTTACTCCAGGAGAGCGGGACAGGGCCGTAGAAGGTCCTTAAACCCTCAGCAGGATCGGTATCTGCTCCTTTATGCAAGCAGGAACAGGATGAGCTCCTCCAGAGCCCTACAGAATGACCTCCAGCAGATCACTGGTGTGAATGTTTCTGACCAAACAATCAGAAACTGGCTCCATGAGGGTGGTCTGGGGGCCCGACGTCCTGTAGTGGGCCCTGTGCTCACTGCCCAGCACCGTAGAGCTCCACTGGCATTTGCCATAGACCACCAGAATTGACAACTACGCCACTGGCGCCCTGTGCTCTGCACCGATGAGAGCAGGTTCAACCTGAGCACATGCGACAGACGTGAAAGGGTCTGGAGATGCTGTGGAGAGCGTTATGCTGCCTGCAACATCATTCAGCATGACCGGTTCGGTGGTGGGTCAGTGATGGTCTGGGGAGGCACAGACCTCTACAGGTTAGATAATGGCACCCTGACTGCTGTTAGGTATCGGGATGAAATCCTTGGACCCACTGTCAGAACCTACGCTGCTGCAGTGGGACCTGGGTTCCTCCTGGTCCACGACAATGCCCGACCTCATGTG